>JAQPCC010000242.1:0-7500 GCA_028392965.1 Lindernia subracemosa
CTTGATGTATTGTATTCCTTCTCCCTCGTTTCTGTCTGGCCAGTGGTCCATCAGTTCTTGTCGTATAGCCATGGGTGGTTTCCTTTTTAGGACCATTGTCCGTAGCCTTTCTTTGTGACTTGAGGATGTCTCTTCATTCGGTAACCATCCGTCTAGTCTTTGTTGTCGTCTATGGTCCATCGTAGTTAAGTGCGAAATGGAGTAGGAGAAGGTTCCATCCTCTCTTTCCGGTTTGCTATGCTAGCCTTACAAGTCAAGTATTCCAGTGGACCTACGCTTTCCATTAGCAGAAAAAGCTGTACAAGTGGTATCAGTCTTCGATGTAGTACATCCGTTGTTTTCGCACCTTAATCAATAAATAGGTAAGGGTAATGTGATGATAGATATGACATTACCTATTATATACATCTAAGGGTAGGCAACGAAACAACAGGCTTTTATTCCACTACTAGAGAGTATTTCCTATAACCAACCTAATTCCTGTAACCAACATACTACTTTAACAGTACCTTTTATAGTACCAGCACGGGGAGAACCTTTACCTCAAACTAGTTCCTATTCCCTGTGGCTACCCTAATATCCCGTACTGTACGGGAGCGGAAGCGAGAAAAGAAAAGCAGGTTTTTTCATCTGCTAGTATTGTGGTTTGGAATCGATTCTTTATTCAAAAGCCCACCCTTTCTTTGAACCTTGTCATGATCGAACTTAAAGATATGAACTGAGTGCCATTTGATGAGTAACTGAGAACAAAGGAGAGGGATATGGAAAGAATGAAGTAATGAAGGAAGTCATTGTGCTAGTAGTAACGACTTGTCACGATCCATTGGTTCATATAGAATCCATGTTCTAGGTGTATCAAAACATTCTTTTCGCTAAGCGTATAATAAAATATAGTGAAGGGTCACCCCGAAAGCAAGGGGATACTAACTAACAGCTGAGTCCTCTCCGAACCGCAGGAGATAGTTGCCCATCATACGGCTCACCAACTTCACTTGCCTCTATGGGAGGCGCGCTCCGGGCAGGTTCGGATCACTTACAATACATGGCTCTACGAAGGGGGTTAGTAAAGTTTTCAATATGATTCTTTTCCTCTATTTTATCGATGAGAAATGCAGTCTGTTTTGTCCACTTTCTCCATCCCCCCTATAAAATGATAAAAAGGAATTTTTCTTCTTATTCCCGTGTTTGATCTCTTCCATCTCTGCCTCGCTCGTTGTCACCTATGTAGGGTTTGGAACCCTGTAGAGAATGAAGAGGGGCCAAGGATCTTCCTCTCAACAGTGCTTTTCGAGGCTCCAATCTCCTCAATAAGTAGGGCCCCGTTGGGCATGGGGATAAAGAGTAAGGATTGAAGCCCCCTTAGCTCTGCCAGACACTGGACAGGGGTTAGCTTTGGAAATGTGTAGAGCCAAGTGTAGTGTGGTGTAGTAGTAGGCACTTCTAGGCCCCTTCCAGGCTACTGGATTACTCCAGTGCTTCGGGTACTACGGACCCTCTGCCATCCATTGCAGCGGAGCCGTTTCATGAACAGGGGGGCTAAGCACAGTTTTTTGAATCAAAGGTTGAATGAAATCGATTCTTTTTTAGATATCAAAACGAAATCGGATAGGATAAATGGATGGATCTATCTTTCTATTCATATATATTACTAAAAAAAATGGATTTTATTTCTATTTATTAAGTTGCAAGAATCCCCAAATCCTTTATTTGGCGAGGAAAGACTGCACTGCTTTGGGCCCAGGAAGCGAAGGGAATGAGCTCGCTGCTTCTCTCTCCACACTTCTTTTCTCCGTGCCCGTTCCGCATGCGCTTCGCGCGCAATTGGCGCTTGCTCTCCTCTTATTCTTCATTGGACGGTTCGGATGGACTTCGCCGTTCTTTCCAACAAAATCGAAAAGGTAGGTTATAAACCTCGAGATGTCGATTCGTTTTCCGCCCCCAATGAGATGGGGAATTTGTAACCCCCTATTTAGACTTTCGGGCACTTCATCTTTCTGAATCGAGACCCGGCCCGGCTCGCGTCGTTCCAACAACCGGCGGGGACACCTCAGTATACGATCGCACGCAGTAACTGGAGTCCTATTACACTGAAGGCCAACTTCAATTCACCAAACCAGGTTCATCTCGTGTAGTGATTGTGGACTCGTACAAGGATATGAGTAGACGGTTGATGTATCAGACTCGACCCTATCTTTCGTAGCATGCATTCCCATCCGTGTCACAACTGATTCGGTAAGCTACGTGTCCGGTGCACGGAGAACAGCCTTCGGTCCCCCAAACTGACTTACTCGTGGCAACCTTCCGGCCGCCCAACGACCATAACGCTAGTCACTACTCCACTGGGTAGGAAGTAAGCCCCACAACCCAAAGCGGCGAAAAACAATAGAATTTGCTACAAAAGCCGGCTAACGGGGTATTCCTGCGTATGAAACATAGTAATGGAGAAGGTAATAGCCAAAATAGGATTCGTTTTGGCTAGAGCGCGCCAAATCCGCTATATATTTGACACGGGTTTGCCGTAATGCTGAAACTATGGCGAATGCATCTATCGTCATTGATGCATAAATAAAGATACCAATTAGTGTGATTGAATTCCTTCTATGGTTCCACATGAGAAACCATACGAATATAACCTACATGTCCAATTGAACTATGAGCTAGAAGTCTTTTGACTTTCGTTTGGGCCATGGCGGCCAGTGCTCCTAAGATCATAGAAGCAATGCTGCAGAAAAAGAAGATTTGTTGCAATGTAGCTCCATAAGAACCATAAATAGAAACACGTGAAATATTAGCAGAAATAGATATTTTAGGTGCAATAGAAAGGAATGCTGTAACCGGGGTGGGTGAACCCTCATAGATATCAGGTGCCCACATATATAGAGTCAAAGAGATATTGAGTCCGAAGGGGAGGGGGGTTTCTTCGGGGCTCGAAGATGGAATAGATAGGGCCCCACAAGTTTAGAATTCGCCGCTGGGGAATTCACACGAAAGGGAACGAGGAATTCTCAACGAAAAAAAAGTGCTCTCTGAACCGAACGTGAAAGTCGTTTTCCATCAGACGGCTGTTCCCGTAACTCTACTCTCGACTTGGATTATATATCCAAAAAGGTCCGCTCTCGGCCATTCCACACGCTGCCTAGCAGAGGCGTGGTTATCTGAAGTGCATTCTCTATTTTTTGTAGTAGATGCCGAACCTGCTGTGCCCCATTGACTAAGAAGGGGGCGGGCGCAGCAGCTACATGGACCCCTTCCTTTCTGTTGTTGCCAGCGCTTTCCCGGACCGAGCCGGAATCTTGTAAAGGGCAGGCAAAGCCCGAAGGCTGCTATCCCAATAGTCCAAGGGATGAAAAAAAGAGGGCGCTTTCCTGTGTTGCACTGAAACCTAAGGACCTAAGAGAAGAGCGTCTTCTCTTAGTCTCTTAGGTTTCTTCCTCCCACGCCCGCACCCCGGCCCCCGTTCGCTATAAGGGAAGATTAGCAAAGCGGGAAAAGACAGAGGGAGGGGGAGCAGCATCTTATTCTCTTCGCGAGAACTTCCGGATCGGAGAAGCATTCGGAACGGGCTCCGCGTTCATTTCGTTGGCAGAAACGATCCAATCTATAAACACGGAAACTAAGTTCGTTCCCTTTCGTCAAGTAGGTAAAGTAGGCATACGAACCACTTTGCCTTAGACTCTATTGGAACAAAGCTAAGAAGGAGGCGGAATGGAGAAAGGAAAGGGACAAGGGCGGTCTTGCTTGGCGCGAAGGCTGCTGGTTCGGGGGTAGAGTACAGTACTAAAGGTCCTCGGACTTCCAGGCGGTTTTTATTTTTGGCTGCAGTTCACCGTTGGATCTCGCCAATACAGCCCCCTATAGTTTTCGTTACCGAGATATCTTTTTTTTTCATTGTTCCCAGGGATTGTTTGGGTAATCTGCTCCCATGCTGCAAACAGTCAAATCTGAACTAAACCTTGTCGCTCTTCTTTCCTTGCAAGCAGGAAGCACACCAGCTGCGTGCGTTGCGTGATTCTACTGTGTTTTTTGCACTTGACTGGGTGGACAGTTGACCGGAAGAGAACTTCGATTCGCCCGGCCAGCAGGCGGGCGGCGTGCTTATCTTGTGTGACAAGACTACAGAGTGAGTGGCTCTTCTAGGCGGGCTGCTGTTGACAAGACTACAGAGAAAGCGGCGCTTTCGTGTAACATGCTATGGTCTCAACGCCCTTACGAGGTAGTGATGAGTTTCACGCGCTCTAAGCCCGCTAAGGCTAGGAAGATTGGCCGCAATCTGAGCGGTACCACCCACCCTACCCTACCACCTATAGGCGGCCGTCCGTCCTACACCGCCGCCGAAAAGGAACTGCAGTGATCTTGAATAGGAATCCTACAGCGATAATAGAATCCCCATAAAAAGACCACTAGATCGAGCACCAGTTATTTCGTATCCGGTCAAAATCTTGGCTAATTGATCGAAGTGGGTAGCTCCAGTAGACCCATAGATCATGGAACAAATAGGGTGGGTAGGCCCAAGCACCACACTACACGTATAGACGGGAACCCCCCTCGTTACCGTACGTGCGATTCTCACCGCACGGCTCGCACAAAGACTCCTAAATCTATCCCGAGCCTTTTCTTCTTTTCACCTCTCCTCTCTCCAATCCTCGATCAAACTGCGTTCCCCAGGCGCTATGAAATGGGGTTCTTTCGCCTATCGATGTATTGGCTTGGCTTCGTCCCGAACCAGGAGGCATTGGACGCATGCGTGTAGGAAGGCCGACGACTACATAAGCTAAAAAACTACGACTACAAGCCAAGCCGGAAGCGACTGGCTTCTATTCTCGTTGGGATTGGATATAGATGGGGAATCTATAATCGTAGTAGTTCGCCAACCTCTCTAACTAACATACGAATTTCACTTCACGGCACGCAAAATAAGAGCTTCACTCGGTTGGCCTTCCTACGCTGACGAATGCCTCTTTTCTCTTCTCTGAAGTCTACAGAAGTGGGAGAGGCAGGATTCGAACCTACGTAGAAAAACTTCAACAGATTTACAGTCTGTCGCTTTTGACCACTCGGCCACTCTCCCCATCCCCGGCCGAGGCCCCCCTCAATGGGTTATAATTCCTTGAAGGTCTGAATCAATCAAAAAACTTATTGATTGAATTGAAGGGAACTCAAACTCTTAGCTAACGTTCCGGGAGAATCTAGTCATTTAGTCAGTTCATAAAAATTTCTGTAAAGCAAGGGCTAAAGCTTCTACGAGAGCTTCCCCCTCATGTAGTCGTCGGCCTTCCCTAGCCCCCCTTCGTCGCTTGTGGGTCGCGCCTCACCGCGGGCACTGAATGAAATGAGTGGAGATCTTCCTTCCCCTTGCGAATTACCAAGAACTTCGTTGCCACTAGTGGAGACTAATTCCTTCTGGCTAATGAAGATAGTACTCCAGTCTTCCCAGTGAATCCTTCTTATCCCTAAGAATTGAATGAACCAAGTTCACCTATACGAGAGTGAGGAAGAAAAACCAACAATCAACTTCCCACTTTTTATGTGCCACGATTATGCTAGTTTAGAAACTAAGGAGAAGGGCAGGGGTCCCTAGGTCAGAGTCAGAAAAGCGATCAAAAATCTCCCCAAGTAGGATTCGAACCTACGACCAATCGGTTAACAGCCGACCGCTCTACCACTAAGCTACTGAGGAACAACGGACTTAAGGAAGCCGACTCTCGTTCCAACCTATGAAAAAAAAAAAGGAGTTCGTCACTTTTTTTCACATACACCGACCGGGATAAAAGGTTACGATAGCAAGCCCATCCCAGGCCCGAGAGCCTTCAGGACAAGGAGGCGGCGATCAACCATCCACTCTCGAGATTCATATTGATCAATTGATCTCCGCGTCCTGCCAGTTCGCTAAGTAGACTCACTCTACCGAGGGGCAACAAAGGCTGGAACTCTTCCTGCCAAAAACAAGGGACCTACTTCTCATCCTAGGAGTTAGCCGGTATAAAAGAGTCCACTCTCTCTCCGAGTTTCTACTACTAAGTAGCACTTCTGCTATTCAATCTCCGAATCGATTCCTGGTATCAGTCAATCAAGATTCGCCATCAAGAGAGGGAAGAGCCTTTACTACACTTTAGGTTAGGCCGGTCTCATCATTCACGCAATTCCCCCATCCATCGATTGATCACGCGAGTACGCATCCAGTCAGCGCATAGCGAATGAAAAAAGCGTTCATCCAGGATTCTCTTCCTCATCTATCAATTGATCCCTATTCATTCGGTCAAAGTCTCCACGGCCCTTTCACGCCCCTCCCCTCTACTAAGAGATGCACCATGTTGATAGGAATCGGCACTTCTTGTACACGTCCTCGAGGGCAGCATTCATGGCAATCATCACTAGTTTCTCCCGAGGAGGGCATAGTATGGCTTTTTTATTGGTGTTGTTTAATAGATGTCGAGTGCCGCTTTTCCCCCTCCAAGAATCTCCATTTTCTAAGTGGGCGCGAGCACTTCTGATTGGTTTCATTCATCCCCAACCCTAATGAATGGACTATGAAGGGGTCAGTAAAGCGGTTCGGGTTTCGGTCGGTTCCCGGTAGGTAGGGTGGTCAACTTAGAGGGCGCCTGCCTCTTCTTCAGACGTGTCCTCGACAACCTGGCAGTTCTTCGGTCTCCGCTTTTGGGGCGGGAGTGCGGGTTTCCTTTTCCTCAACCAATTCGTTTTGTTAGCCTTGGTCTAACATTTTTTTATGAACTGGCTGGACAAAGATGGATTGAAGGTCAGATAGATTGGAGTGAAAGTGGCACAGGACCTTCGATCGACCATAGGGCGTACTCTAACCTTACTGAATTCATTCTATTGAAGCGTAACGTAAAAAGCTCCTTCGCATGTTGCATTTCTTGGTTTTGAAGTTCTAGAATGTTGTCTGTGGATTTCTAACAAAGGAAAGCCCCTTACTATGCCATTTGATTGATTAAAGTTCTGTGCTGCTCACCACTCCTTGAGGCCAAGGACGGGGTCGAACCGTCATTCCAGGATTTGCAGTCCGATACATTTCCATTATGTTACCTAGCCAAATCCCTACTACCTCATGTGCCAAAGTAAAACGGTTCTTCTTCCTTCTCCGTTCCCTCTTTTTCTATATATGTATATGTGGCGGCGACAGAGAAGAGGGTTCCAAAAACCTTTGCCTTGCTTCCTTATTCTGATTTAAAGTAGCAAGCCACTCTACTACTGGTACAGAGGCCAGATAGAAGGTTGCTCATCCAGCCCAGCGGGCGGATCCATTGTTTATGCGGCAGTGCAATGCAGCTGAAAAAGGTAAGCCCTATATATGTTATTAGTAAGGTATAGGTTGGGGAAAACTTCAAAACTAGGGTTCCAAAAAGCTTACCTTATTAGTTTGCTCTTTTTCCTTCTCTCTTCCAGTTCTCTCCCTATACTTTATTTGACAGGGGCGGAGCACTCTATCAATAACAAGAAATAAAGTAGTAATTCAGTTTCAAATGGTTTGAGCTTGGAAGC
>JAQPCC010000242.1:12500-17500 GCA_028392965.1 Lindernia subracemosa
TTTCGAGTGTTGTTTTAGACAACAAAAAATCAGACAATGACGGAACGGCCTGTGATTGACTTAGTAGGTTCAAGTCAAACTTTTTTATTGCTACAAACTGGGCTCAGGGACTGCTGTCAGCCGCTTCCCCTGTAGTCGTCAGCTCGTTCTTGACCGATCCGATCGGGTGTTCATAATCTGGAGTAAAAGGATTCGAACCCTTGCATGCCGGTACCAAAAACCGATGCCTTACCACTTGGCTATACTCCATAGGCCTGTTTTGGACGGTAGGAACGGGGGAATGACTACCTGTAATAAAGCACAGGACGAGCCGATCAGAATAATCAAGGCTTAGATTACCAGATCCTGGACACAATCTTCCTAGAGAAGGAGAGCCCCTTGCCTCGCCTTTTTAGAGCCTCTCCTTCTTGCTTACTTACCTAGCTCTTGTCTTAGTGACTCTTCCTCTTTTCTAGGTTTTTTTTCTGAGTGTTAATACGATAGATTTTGAATTAGTCAATGAATTGGATCCGCCCCGATTCGATCAATAAAGGGATTCTTGGCTAGAAAAAAGGTTCTGTGACATGGGCGCCCTGCCTCGGGCGGTTGGCCCACCTAAGAGATGATGAGATTCTCGATCGATTTTATCTAATTTTGTTTTGAAAAGTCTTTCTCACTATTCAGAAAAGTGGAGCTTTCGATCAAGATCTTTCCCCCGTTTGAGCTCTCGCTCGAATCGGAACCTTTATGCGATGCGTTGGTAGGCTTTCGCCTCAATCTAATAGCCTACCTATCGGGCGCCAATAAAAGAGAAAGTTTTCGCATGGGCTCATCATCTGATGCAGAACCGATGCGAGAGGGAGAATAAATATGGGGGAAGCGGGGATTGATAGCTTTCAAGAACCAGTGGAAAGGAAAGAGTTCTTCCCTGCATTCCTTCCTTTCCAAAAAGAGTAATTAGGCATAAAAGATTGGATTGAATGAACGCCCCCTTGGTTGTTTGAAAACAAACAAATCCAATTTTGGGCCAAGCGTTGCCAGCCGGTAATAGCCGAAGGCTAAAAGGGAGAGATAGGGAAGAAGAGATTAAGGATAGTCACTCCACTCCATAGATAGTGCACACTGATTCTTCTTTCATTTGAAATTCCTTTCGGGTCGGAAACGCGGGCTGCTGGTGGGGCTGTGCCCATTCCATTTTCCCTCTTATGTAGCTTTACAACCGGAATAAGGAACCTTAGAATTCACCCTACCTGTCGATGACAAAATTGTATTTGAGAGGACCACCAGCTAGCAGATCAGAAATCTTTGTATGGGTATGGAATGTCCTACTCCTGCCTGAGCTTTCCGATCTACCAATCCCCTATTTCTGATCTGTGTTAGGTCGGCCCAGGGATAACTAATTAGTCGAATGAACCCATCTCTCTGGCCTATCATTTGTAGGTCGATCCGGCTGGCATCTCCTGCATATCTATGGGGGCCCGTTTATACAAGTTTGCTGCTAGGATAGGAGTCCCTAGAGTAGAATCAATAATCAATAGAAGTTTACTGACCTGGCTCTTCAATCGACGATCTACTACTCCCTCTTAATAGAATTGCGGATGCCCATGCTTTGATTCGAAAGCCCTAGCCAGTGATGAATCCCCGGGACGGAGTATTAAATTCCTCCTCCCTTAAGTTTGAACCCGTCCCAAGAACGAACACTTTTCTACTGCACGGTGAGGCTCTGCTCTTCCCCTAGAATCCACTCCGGGTCGGGGGAGCTACTAGTCCAACTTCTTAAGCGAGATATTGAACAAGGAACATTTTTTGAAATTCCTTGCCTCACCCTGAGATGAGAGGGAAGGTCGATTTGCCTCTAGCTCTATAATCCACCCGTCTTCCCCAGTCCCTGAAAGCCCTCCCGGGGCCTAGCCCTCTTTCTCAACTCGAGTCTGAAGTTCAGCGACTTTCATCGTTGACGAACACCTGCGCTAATAAGATAAGACAAAGAAATGGGGAGTCTATGCCTTGAATGAATCAGTAACAAGGGATTAGTGGAATGAGGGATCAAGAGACAGATAGGGGGGAATAGCCTAGAAATCATTGGTGGACCTTCCCTTTTCCAGTCACGGAGCTCTCAACTGAGTTCTTTAGGTTCTGGAATTGAATCTCTAGTTGGGGGTTTCGATTCGAAGGAACTATAATGTGGTGCGGGTTCATCTCTCTCGACCAGTTCAGGTTCAAGGGAGGGTGATCGAGGGGACCCATACTTTAGATCTCTTCTCTATGGCGGGAGGTTTCTTTCGTATCAAGAGTGTGTTGGGGAGGCCAGGGAAGACGGATTGGATCGAGAGGCGATGCTTATGCCTCTTCTTTATCGATAGGATTCCCATCATTTTAAGTCTCCGGCGAAGGAGACAAGGGCGAGGTGAAGAGTGGGAGTAGATCAGTCTATCCTAAACCTCCATCCGTCATTAGTAATCTCAATTCGCTTTTCCTATTCACTAGTACATACACTGCGCGCTACAACTAGCAGCCCCCCTTTACTAGTAAGGGAAAACGCTAGCGCGCAACGGTTGATTAAAAGCCAGCAACTTGTTAGGAGTAGGTTTTGGCTTGCCCCTTTCTTCTTATTAGTAAGATAGATTTGGAACCCTATAAAAGGGGCTGCCGCTCCCCCTATCTCGTCAGGGGCTTATGTACTCCACTCGTGACCACTAAACGACGAAGCCAGGAGCGGAAGGAGGGACTTGAACCCTCAACCTCAGCCTTGGCAAGGCTATGCTCTACCATTAAGCTATTTCCGCCAGCTACGGTAGTGGCGAAGCACTACTGAGCAATTCACGTATCACAACATACGGATGACTTCTGTTTTTCCGCCGGACCACATGACCTCCGATCAAGCTACGAACACGAGTAGGTAGGCGGCTAGGGGAGAGAGGGGCGTCGGGCTGTATTTTCCATCAATCTCCGGCCGCCGCTATTGTATTGGTGCGAGTTGTAAGGAGTTTTGGTCTCGAGTCAAGCTGGGGCCTCATTTCATTCTCGTAAGGGGAATGAGTGCACCGAAAAACCAGACCAGACTAGTAGCTCCCTCGCCTCGCAGCGGGGGCATCTGTCTTTTAAGTTATTATATATAAGTCATTTCCTAAGATGGCCCCTCTTATTATACGATAATCCAAGCTGTAGCTCCACGAGTCTGCTCGGAACCGGTCGATTCCTAAGCCATTCGTTCCCCTCTCGGTTGGCCTTTGCCAGCCACTAGAACAAGTAAAAGAACCTACAATGAATTAACTTAAAGAACCGCAGATTTGGACCGGATTTTAAACTTTGTGTCTGGCTATGTAGATGTGCATAAAGAAGGGACGGGACATCAATATCCTTTTTTTGGTTGGGGGAAGAGAGAGGGAAGTTTACTTGTTCCATCCAGCCTCACGAACTTCTTACTGGGGCAGTACTATAGGCATTTTCGAGTGTTTGGATGCACGTGTTTTGTTCATATTCCTGCGCTGTTAATAGAAAAATTGTCCCCAAGGCAACCACTTGTGTCTTTCTTGGATATGCTCAGTCCGGGTATAGATGCTATGACGTGAAATCCAAGAGACTCGATGTATCCTTAATGCTCTCTTTAATGGAAATGGAGTCGCCTCCTCTGATTCTCGATCCCTCTCTCAGGGTCGTCGATCCTCTCAAGTTTCTTATCCTGTTGAAGGATTTTGATCTTATATATCGTTTTCCTCAAAAGATCGAGCTTACCTCATGTCAGTTCAATCTTCTCATGAACCTGAATCATTTGCTGAAGCCTCCAATCATTCTTGCTGGAGAGATGCTATACAGGAAGAAAGAAATGCCCAGGAAAAAAATAATCAGACTGAGTCTCATTGCCTGCAGGGAAAGAAGCCACTGGCGGCAAGTGGATTTACAAGATCAAGCAAAAGCTGAAGTTTTCGGTTATGTCGAAGACCGAGGTTAGGTCCGCTTCGCTTCCCGGCGAAGATCTTGAAAGGATTTCTTTTTAGTACAAAATAGTGATGACTATCACATTCAGAAAACCTTTGACTTCGAAACTTATCCACTACTGACGCGAAGCTAAGGTTGCGTAAGCACAAGAGATTTAATAAGTAAATGCTAGCCTGACCCGCTCTTAGTAAGGAAGCCGAAAAGGGAGATAAGATGTTTTTACGCTTTTGATTTATAACCGCTCACTAAAGGGTCCCATCATTCCTTAGGGCAGGATAGAGTAATCTTTCTTGCTCCATCTTAGGCGCTATTGCTTCTAGTTAAAGATAAGAGCTAGTCTTTCGCTGAGTAGACATCGGAACGAGAGAAAGATGTTTCTAATTTATTGCGTCTTATCCCCTCCATTACTTTTACTTAATCCATTCGAATTGGAATAAACTTTCAATTGGTTAGACAAGAAGAAAGCGTACCAACATGTAAGTCTTTTTATTCTCTTGCTAGCTAGCGAATCTTCCTGCTACGCCCTAAATCATTAGGCTTTTCCAGTAAGCCTTGTTGGATGACTCATAGCTCTTGTGCTCCCTCTTTTCAATATCCCTTTGCTGTCTTCGTAACCGCTGTGAGAGTAGGAGCTCAAGCAGTTGCCGCAGCAAGACTAGCCGCTGTTGAGTAAATAGCAGCTCTTACCCTATCTGCGCTTGATGGTGAATAAGCCTTGCTATAGAATCAGCTGCTGTTGAGGAAGCATCCAATTGCAATTACAAAAGCATATCCCTTATCTAATCAGAAGGAACTTCTTCCGGCGAAGTGACAGCGGGAAAGGAAAGCAAGGGACTGATTACACTAGTAAGACATGCCCATAAGAGGATAATAAAAGGGCAAAATGCCTTTTGAGATTGTTGATTAAGCTATTAGCTCGAGTCATATGTCGGCTAAAGCGCTAAAGTCAAAAAAGCATATATCAGTTTAAAGCAAAGATTCCGTTGGTGTTCCATAAGCCCTATTCAGTCTTATTTTATTCACTCTTAGAATAATAAAATTTTATTGTTTTCGTACTCATTCAAACGGGTGATTTTCTCCCC
>JAQPCC010000242.1:22500-63693 GCA_028392965.1 Lindernia subracemosa
TGAGGGGGAACAGCTGACCTAAGCAACTTGTGGTCTGATTGCGCCATCAGCGAAACCATCTTTTTTTTTCTGCGCTAGACAAGAAAGAGAAAAGGGGAAAAGTAAGGCTTCAAGTAAAGGTTCCTAACTCATTTAAACTTCCGGTCCGGGTAACTAAAAAAAAAATCCATGACCGAGTTACGAGAGCTATAACGTGGGTCTATGCCCCCTTTACCCCTTATCACCGGAACTACTTAAGCTGTTTGTCCCAACTCAAATAAAAAATTGGCTGACGATCTGAACTGCATAAGAAAGATCTGGACTAGTCATGGTGAGATAGATAAGGCTCCCAACCAGACGTCGATAGAGAGTCGGATCAGAAATGGGTTCTCCATCATCCTTTTTTGATTTTACATGGAGTTCCATCGGAGTTGCTTTTGTCATCTCTTAGCTTTGCTAAGCGTATGAGGTCTTCTGTGTACTTCTTTTGGCAAAGATGAATACAATGTGCAGAAGAGGAAACTTCAAGGCCCAAGAAATAAGTTAGGGCACCGAGATCCTTCATACGAAAATAAGACTGAAGAAAGTGTTTGAGCTGAGTGATGCCTTTAGTGTCATCTCCTGTGATGATCATGTCATCAACATATAAAAGTAGGCCACTTCTTGGCTCCGGCAAAGAAAGATGGAATAGTCGTGCGAACTCTGGCGGAATCCAGCACTCCAAATTGTGGTTCGAAATTGTTCAAACCATGCACTTCTTTCAATCCATAGAGAGATTTACGAAGACGATAAACGAGAGTTTTTTCCGCTAGCTGGTAGCCAGGAGGAGGTTGCATATAAACTGTCTCCTAAAAATCACCATGAAGAAATGCATTTTGAACGTCCATCTGATGTAAAGACCATTGGTGAATGGACACGGAGTACGAACAGTAGTCATTTTGGCAACGGGAGCAAATCTTTCTTCATAATCGATGCCATACTCCTGCTTATAGCCTTGAGCAAGCAGACGAGCTTTATACCTATCTAGACTACCATCGGATTTCAGCTTGATTGAGTATACCCATTTGCTACCAATAATGGATATATCTGATAGTCGAGGAACACCAAATATGATTTGATTCTAGGGCCTAGAGCTCATCATCTATGGCTTTGCGCCAACATGCCAGTTCTGCTGCCTGCTTATAGGTGGAAGGGACACGAACAGAATTCAAAGTAGTCAAAAAAGAAGATGAAGCACCATATCTTTCAGGAGAATACCCATATCGGACAGGAGGTACAGATTGACGATTGAAACGTCGAAGAGGAACTACAGATTCTGATGGTGCAGAAGGAGCAGAGGGTAGCCGAAGGGTGACTGACTGTGTTGAAGGGTAGCGCATCCACAGTAGAGAGAGATACCCTTCAACAACGACTCGAGGGCGAGTCTTCAAAAACTTGACGGGGAAAACTAGAAAGAAAGGAAGTCGTTTTGGCTGTTCTTATTCCAGGTTGGGTAAATAACTTTCGAAATGTCATAAAAGACATGGGCTTTCTTGCTTCAGCATGTGAGGGAAATGACCCGGGTACCGAAGTTAGCGGGCAGAGAGGGCGGCGTGTGGTGCTTCCCGCAATGGAGCTAGCACCCTTTGATTCCTCTCTATACCCAAGAAGATTGGAAACACTCTGTGGAACTGAAAGTGGCGTATTGGAGTGAGCGAGCATCTTATCTGCCCAAGATGCCTGCCCCAAGGGTAGAGGAGAACGCTGCTGAAAAAGGTGTTTATCCGTCGCTTGCTTATTCATATGATGTTGGATTTGCAATTGAAACTAAAACCTCACCAGCAGCTTCATCTTCAGGTTCTAAACCCTCAGCCCTTAAAAACCGACGTTTTGGACCCGCTTTGCTAAAGCCGTGAAAAGGAGTGGACGGTTGTATTTTGGCCTAGTTGGACTAGTTTGCCTAATCGAAGAGACCCTCCCCCTTACTAGTTCACCGTACTAGCTGATATCCTTAACTGCTCCGAGTGGTTAGCGAACTATTGCCTTTAGCCCGCAATTGCGTTTGAAGCTCTTGGGACTAACTGATGAAGGTGCTCCAACCAAGTGATTCAATCAAGAAAAGAAGAAGGTGCTTCTTATTAGACCCAAACCAGATGAATAAAAACAAGAACTAGGTCTTACCTGACATTACTTATCATCATTCCGGAAGCAATTACCCCTTTTCCAAAAGCAAGGAGAGCGCATAATACGCGACTTGCTGAAAAAAAGATCCTAATCCAGCGGCGGCAATGACGAAGCCTGTCTATTAGCGAATCAGAGGAGCTTTGTGACAGTAGCCCAAGGGAAGAATCCGGTTGCAATGTCGGGTGTATTCTATGTTTTCTATTTAATAGCGAATTATTCTGTCGGGTGTCCTTGACAGGAAAGGCAAATTTCTATGAACAAAAGGGCCTTGAGACCTTGACCTTTGACGAGCGCAACGAAGGATCTGATCCAGACATATGGATCTCTATTTCTCGACAAAAAAGAAAAGTACAAGCTAGGAGCCGTCGCGTCATTGAGTTTTCTCCCATTCGATTTCCTTAGAAAACCTTAGAGCGCTTACAGACAAGGAAGGAATTTTGGTAATTCTCTAAGGATCTTCTTCACTCACGCGATATTGCTGTGTCTGCAATCAAAGTGGCAGTCTTCCACTGGCAGGCGTTTTGTCGAAGCGATTGGGTTTGCTGGCTAACCCGGAGTGCCTTTTCCTCGATCGATCCTCTTTTTCTGTCAATCACCGGTTCGAAATCTGCTTGAAGCGAAAAAGAAGCGGTTTCCTCGACGTCTGATCGTTCGTTCAGATTGAACTCCATCGAGTCTTTATGCAAAAAACACGGGCTTTCTAAGCGGAAGGTACTCTTCTCTTTCCCCCTGATCTACCTATGATCCCAGCGGAGCTCCCAAGGCGTGCATTTCTTGCCAAATAGAGGACGACTGGTCCCCGGTCACCCTGAGACCCTGTACTACATAACATAGTTAGCTTAGCCCGCTAACTCCGATTTCATAGTTATTTATCTTACCCCGGCTATCCCGATATTGATTCAATCCTGGTACGCATTAGTGCTTCTAAGAAGGAATTTATTTCCCTGAATGGCTTGTCTCGGTAGAGTAATGAGTAATTCTTGGTGGGGTCTATTTATATCCCTCTTTAGTAATAGAGTTGCTTCTACTCATTCGCTATGAGGTGGCAACAAAAGAAATGAAAGGCGGCTACTAAAGCTCCCAAATGAATCTTTCGAATGCGCCTAGCTTCCCTCAAAGGGCGGAGATAGTAGTCTCGTTGGTCAGTTCAAAGGGGCGAGGGAGAGCTTCTGTAGGAGCGTGATGGCATCGAGTACCAAAAGAAATGCTACAAAAGAAAGAATCTCTGCGTGACCAATGCGTCTTCATACCAAATTAATCGATTACTGTCTTTGGGAGTGTAGAAGCTCATAGAACAATCAATGTTTAGCTTGCGGGTAGCCACAGGTAAGACTGTAGATCAAAAGAAAAGGGCTAGGAGCACAAAAAGCTGGTAAGTAGTCGTTTGATTTGCTTTCCTGAATCGGTACCTAAGAATTGTTTCCAAACATTTTCAAAGATTAGACGATGTGAAAGAGCCTTCCTGATCGGGGCAGCCGCCAGAGCTAGTTTCGAATAGAAAGAAAGCTCATATTCAGCTTTAGAGGCAGGGTCCAGTTCAATAGCTAAAGCGATGATCATGCACTAGATAAATCGATTGCTACGAAAGTCGTTTCAAGGAGGGTTCTCTCGTAGAGTGATAAAAGGGTCATTCATTTCATATCGATATGCTTTTGAGGCTCGAGTAGACTCAAGATTGATTCATGCAGAAATTTAATTAATAAAGATAATGAAAGAGGAAGGAAAGGATGCTGCATGCAAACGGTTCCTCTTCCTTTAAGTGCTTCTGGCGAATCCTGATAGACTTGTATTCGAATGATTCAGAGATTACGAGGATCGACGAAGTTGAGGAGAGTGAGCATTGGGCACATAGTAGAAATCTTTCTTGCGAGAGGTAGGCCCTGGTCAACCGATAGAGGGAAGCAAGATTGCATACCCTGGGGCATCCACCTATGTTGTTAAAATTCGAAAGAGAAAGGACGAAGAAAGCACCGGTAAGGTTGTACCTAAGCCTAAGGGCTGGCCTTTACTGGATCGAATTCCCTCTGCGAGCTACCAGATCTAATGCAGCCAATACGAGGAGTGGCTGTTCTTTTAATATAGTATATCACAGCTAATGCACTCCTCGATTCCCGAGACACCTGTAAGCTCGCCTCAATCTTAGACTTTGCCTTTGTTTGCTTTAGCGTCTCAACACGAAAGGCTTGAGCTATTCATCAGGCTGCCCCTTATATGCTTCTTTCTCATCTTTAGCGATAAGCACTAAGGATCAAGAAGTCAAGGATCTCTACTCTAATAGGCTCAAAGCTTTCCGAGAAACCTCCTAGCTTCCCGGTCTAAACATAGGACTTTGAAGGTCAGAAAGATTCTATACATTTATCCGACAATAAACAATTGATCAAGAAGTTGGTCAACTTTCGCATGAAAGAAGGTAAAAGAACGAGAGTTCGTGCTATTGTTTATCAAACTTTTCATCGCCCAGCTCAAACTGAACGCGATGTAATCAAACTTATGGTTGACGCCGTAGAGAATATAAAGCCCATATGCGAAGTGGAAAAAGTAGGAGTCGCTGGTACTATTTATGATGTCCCTGGGATTGTAGCCAGGGATCGTCAACAAGGGCGTTCTAGTGCGTTGTAGATTCTTATCCAAGACTTGTATCATTTGATGATGCCATGTGAATCGCTATAAACATGTGAAGTGTATAAGCTAACCCAATAACGAAAGTTTCGTAAGGGGACTGGAGCAGGCTACCATGAGACAAAAGATCTTCTTTCTAAAGAGATTCGGAACTCTTATATGTCCAAGGTTAAATATTGAAAGAATTTCAGAGGTTTTCCCTGACTTTGTCCGTGTCAACAAACAATTCGAAATACCTCGACTTTTTTCGAACAGGTCCGAGTCAAATAGCAATGATTCGAAGCACTTCTTTTTACACTATTTCGGAAACCCAAGGACTCAATCGTATGGATATGTAATATACAGGCTCTGAAAGACCTAGCAGGAAAGGGAGGGAAACGGATACTCAATTGAAAGTTAGTAAACAGAATTCCATACTCTTTTTGGGGGGTGTGAGCGCTTTAATAGGAGACGGCGAACTAGCAGTGGTGCCGTATCAAATAAGTTTTTCGTATTGACCTTGAGCTTAGGGTTCGCTACCCATAAGTCGTTCTGCGGAACTTTCTTCAATTCTAGAGTTCCTTGATTACTGGCTCGAATGGAGTAGACTGATTCAAGAGAAGAGGCTGAGATTGAGCCCATGACCTTGCTTGAACTAGAAAACCTTGGACATCGGGGACTGATACAGGTGGTCGGCTTTAGCTTTTCTAAAGGCAATGAGGGAAAGCTTTATAGTCATGATATGGGCAATTCACACTAACTGAATCTCGCATAGAATCCATAAATGAAGAAAGCATCTCAATTGGAGAAAAGTTCGTTTTCCCGATCATTTTGCTTGTCAACGAAATTCCACTCATAAGTAGGTTCACATCGAGAGGTTATGAAACTGGTAAAGAGTCCTATTCTTCTCCTTTCAACCCGACCTTGAGTTATGAAATAATTCAATAGCTCCGGGCAGGCTTCTCCCTCACTGCATTCCATGGCAAGCCCCTACTAGATCCTACTATTCCTTATATTCCTACTGGATTTGAGCAACTGATGTCTCTTAGAACCTTAGGCTGGCCTTTTCATCGTGTAGGTAGGATGGCAAGGATGCTTTCCATATTTATTCATGCAGGATGTCGGTCCTAGTTTCTGAATAGAAGCGTGGATCAGGGGCATGGGAGAAGAGATGTTGCCCCGCTTACCCCTTTCCTTTAGATCAGTTGCATAATGGGGAATGCTGCGGCTGAAGCCCGAACTCACTAGATAGATAACATGGATTATATATTCTAATAATATAGGGTAAATCAGGGCTTGATCTTGACTCATACAGCGGAGATCTTTAAAAATTAGTTCTATCCCAGGTTCTGAATTTCCTTAAATAAAATAGGCACTCGGTCACCTTCCTAGCCCAGCTACTTTCCAGGAAATAAGAGCTAAGCCTAGGGCCTATTCCTTTCTTGCGAGATGCTTTGAATAGCTATCCTTTCGTACCCTTGGTTTCGTACCTGTGGAATGAGACTTTCCTTGGCGATTGGGCTCCTTGCTATAAAGAGTGAAGTGACCTTCGGGCGAGGAGAAGGTAAGAGGTAAGTAAGAATAGGACCGGAAACAGGGGTCTCAAGGTAACTCAAAATCCTAGAATCGACTCTTTCAGGCACCGAAGTAAAATCACTTTCTCTTGCGGGAGGCTGATCAAAGAGTTCGTTACTCTAAGCCAGGGTGGAGGTCCCTTAATACCATTACTACAAAAAAAAAAGAAAGATCCCTCTTTCGTTCGAGCAAAGGACGCCTAACCTGAAAGAGGAAATACCTTCTTTCATACGAAAGAGCTAGATCAGTAGTTTATCTGGTACGAATTCCTACTTACTTTTTTATTTATTTAATTGATAACGGAGGTATGCCAAGGGAAGCTCGGGCCAACCTATGTCTCAGTAGCAGCCCGAGAAAGGACCACTCAATCCAGACAGGTTCTCGCAACTGCCTTTCAGGACCTCGAGAGGGAAGCACCGCTAGGTAGGGAGCGAGCTCCTACTTTATTGGATGTATGATCCAAATAAATGGGAGCTTCCAACTTAGATTCATGAAGAGAGGACCCGTGTCGAGTCTATGAAAGAGCCGAGTGGAACTGATAAGATCAAAAGACCCGACAGAGCAGGAAGTGACCAAGTGCAGTTGACTACAGAACCTGCCCCGTCTATCTCATCGAGATCTAGAGGATGACACCTGACCCCTAAACAGATTCAGATCAGCTTCGACCAAACCTAGGGTCTACTACCGGTTCTTTATTTTATAAGGGCCGGGCCCACTATGAAGTGGGACGTGAGTCGTCACTTCTGCACTGGTTGCAAGAATTTAATACCTCTCGCACTCGCCCGCATAAGCGCATAAGATCGAAAGGAGTCTATGACAACCACTACTTTGTGACTCTTTCTTTACTGGATTGACAACATGAGAGACTTTATAGACAGATATGTGAGAAAGGAATTCATTGAATCTGATAGATCAACAGACTACTTTTTATACCCTGATTCAAGGACAAATAGCCTAATTCCAGCGTGGATTTGCTACCAATATATATACTGGATTCTATGACATCTAGGTTCGCCTTCACCCTTTCCCGCTACCGATTTATCCAAATCCACTATTGTGATAAGAAGTAGCTTTGTAGTGTAGTATCAGGGCTCAATTCGCTACTTATCGCTTTAGTTTCCACAACCTGTCTGAACAAAAAGTCGACTTATCGGTGAAGGGAATTACGAACAAACAGTATTCGCGGTGACCTTAGTATCAAATAGGTCGATGCCCCTTCTCTTTGCCAAGAGTGACGAATTCAGTCTAGGCTGAGCTCAGTCTTCCCTGCAAGAAAAGGAGTGGTCGTGCAAGAGACAGGCTATTGTATTTTCCTTGGCTCATCCTTGATCTCTTGGAAAAGCAAGAATGAAGAAGAATCTGTTCAGTACCTTTTCTTGCATTGTCATGTGGCACGAGCGATGTCAAAGTAAATCTTGTATCGAGGATATGCAGATGCGGTTGTGGAAGCATTTTTCCTAGTGGCTAAGGAGCAATTGCCTTGAGACTGTACTAACTCCTCAACGACCCCTAATGCATAAAACTTCAACCTTTGAGTCATACCTAACTTCTTTCTACGGGGACTGTTTGCCCCTCCGAGAAGGATAAGGGACTTGGCGAACGCCATCGTCACTTTGTTTAGCAGTGGGCCCATCATAGGTGCATGCTGCAATAGGATCCGATCCGAGCTGTGGGCACAAACCAAGCAAATCTCAAGTGTCAATCGTAGCTTCTTCGAATGTCTCTATTTAAGTAATTTCGCTCTCCTGAGCTTTCAATGGCATCGTCTTTTTAATAGCAATCTCGACTTCTTCACCAGTTCAAAATGTGGATGAAAGCTCTGAGGCAAGATAAGATTCAAGGCACGTTAACCTATAACTTGCACTGACCTCAAGTTCTGCTGCTTAAGTCAGTCGTGGCCTTGTGGTGCAAATTGATGATAGCCTTTAATCACCGAAAAAACTCTCGGCGGAACTCCTTTTCGCTTTTCTCCTAGGATCTTCTTTTATTTAATACATCAATTGCTCACATTCCAGCTAAAATCTAACCAAGCCCTTGCCCTTGAGAGCTAGGATCAGTTGGCAAGTCCAGACTCATCGTTTTCCTAGGGGAAATATATAAATTCCTACTGCGTTCCAGAATACGATGTTATAATAAAGCCAGAACCTGTAGCTTAACCCTCAGCCATGCCTTTACCCCTACTCCTAAGCCCTTACTCCACCAAGAACAGCGGAGTAAGCTCTCACGACGGCCTTCCTTTCTTCGGCATTCATTCGTCTCAAAAGAATCTTGGGCTACGCTCCTTGCACCTACGGGTGAGAGATGCAATCCTCCTTCTAGGTCGTCTAAAGCACTAAGATCTATTTCTTTCATACCACCAGGAAGCCTAGCTACTTTCTTTATCGGTGACTAAACTAAGAAAACTTTCGCTAGCAATTCTTTTTCACAGCTTCAGTAATAGTCTATATTTTATCTAGCCTGGAGCCGGCACTCCTAAAGCAGTTAACCAGATGTGGGATCTTTCCCAATATCCTCTACACCTACTTCTCTTTCGAATCCAAGACTTGGTTCAAACTTTCAAGCTGTCAATCAAACATCACTGATTGCTATTCCATAAATAGCATAGAGCTTTTCCACGGGGAAGTTGAATCTCCATCTCTGTCACTCAAAGAACTATCTTTCCTTCGCCCCGGTTCCTCAATACCAATATGAAAGGGCCACCGATTACCACATCATCTGATTCAGTGGCACAATTAAACAATAGCATCTGATCCAAAAGTCTATTGATAAGTCAAGCTTTCCTTTTCATTTGAAGTGAAGGAAGGAATTGAATTAAAACCCCCCTGTCTCGTTCTAAGGAAAGTCCTATTGGAAAGCTGGGGTTGAAAAAGCCCTGATATTCAACCATTCCTGCGGCGAGTTTTGCCATCCTTGTGGTGTGGGAGGAGCCTAGTTTGACTTGAAAGAATGAAAGGAAAGTAAAGAATCTCATTAGTCAGTTCCTATTGAATCAGCTTCTCGAGTAGGCAAGGCCTTTTTTTCGTCTTTTTTTTTCAATTCTCCTGTTGGTACTTGTCGAATTGAAACTCGATAATCAGAAGATTCGCCAACATTACCTATTGGATTAGTGGATTCGGTCTAACCCCGGGGTCAGTAAGTTCTTTCAAATTTCATGTTTTATTTTAAGCATATGATCCTACTTTGACAATAAAAGTACCATATCCGCCTTTGCTATCTATGCTTCCTCGTCGCTAGACTACTTATTTACTTCCAGTTACTCTAAAGGTTAAACAATTGCTTTGGTTGCCACTCAAATCGGATGTGAATCTCGTAATTTTTAATTCCAGAACAGGGCAATTCTCCTTCTCCTTGCGGGAACGAGATTATCTGGGGATTCCTATTCTATTCCTATTGACTTTTCGCCGTCTACAACACAAAAAGTTGTGGTAACTTACTTACAGATTGTATCTTAAATAAAGGACAGTCCATCAGCATCCTTTAAGCTAAGACTAAGGAATTGTGGAAGTGAGACAGACGACGAAGCTACATCAATCACCGCAGCGTCTGAGTCAGCGGCATTAGTTCCTTTACCTATAAAAAAAGGGTCTTTCATCATTTCAGCCTCCCACGGATTCGTCCTACAGCTGAAATAGCACCGGTTTTACAATTTCTCTTTACTTTAGGGGATTGGATTCCTCTCTATTTATTAGACTAGGTATGTCACTTCCTTTATAAAATATTAATGCCACATCTGCCTTTACGATATTTACTCGAAATTTATTTTGAATGTCCATCTGAGACAGTTTATAGGGGGAAGCCTAATCCGCTCTTTGAAGGACAAAGATGCCACTGCTCTTAGCAAGAATGGCATTGATGCGGATTCACAGTGTTGAGAATGGCCAATAGACATCTCTTTAGTAGTGAGTTTGAGAGTGCTAGGGCTGTCCATGATAATGGAAATTATTCCCAAGAGGAGCAAGTCTAACGTCGTTGCTTACAGGGAGATTGAATCAACATAAAGAGTCCCGTCCTCCCTTTGATAAGAGTCAGTTCCTTCACTACTCGTACTAGAATTCTATTCTTGACTGGATCGTGAGCATATATGAAATCAATCGAAAGCATTGGTACTGATTGGAATGACTCTGTTTCACTGGCAGGCATCTTTCGACCTGAGGTTCACTGGCTCAAGGGCAGGACAGGGACAGCTATTTATTAGCTTGAGGAACCGAGCTAACAAAAGGCCTAGAACACTGACCGAAAGTTCTCTTTGCTGCTTAATGGCCTTCTATGAGGTTTTTCTATACCTCTTCGTCCCTGGCTTTTCTTCCTTCTTCTTTTGTTACTTACTTTGTTACAGATGTCGTACCTCTTCAGTCTATTGCTCCTAGGCCTATGGGTTCGTCAGTAGTGAGAATTCCTCCCCTCCACATACTCTGCTTGCTGCTTAGGGGTTGCTGGTGCCGTCCTCTGAATCCTGGATATTCGGCTTCTGGCTTCAGCCTCAGATTTGTGCTGCCTTTGCGTCCTATCGTCTTCTCCTTAATCCCACTAGCATCTTTCTTTCGTCTAGCTGGCTCCTCTTAAGAAGCCTCTTCTTCGTAATCAAGCCGAAGCAAGGGATGATGCTAGAGAAGGGGCTGAAACTCGTTCAAATGCCGCGTCTTACCGGTGTGGGAGTCTGAGTGATCCTATCCGCTGCTTGGATCTTTCCTGTGTTTGCACAAATCCCCTGTTCCCTTTGCGGGTGGATGCATCGAATGCAAGGCAAGCTGCTCCTATCGAAAAGGCTTTGAGGTTTAGAATCCTTTGTTTGGTGGTATCATATAGTTGGCCGCTATTCCTTATCTTTAGTCTAGTCAGGAATAGAGTACGGCCTTGACCTTAACGGCTCATATGCGGAATAGGCTAGCGCATATCAAGCATCTGTAGCAGGCAGAATTGGTCTTCGATCGCAGAGAAGCAGGCTGGCATTTCAAGCTGCCTCATCCTCATCCGGGGGAAAAAATAGCCCGATTATGCTTTGCTGAACCCCTATTTCTAAATCTAAGGATCTTTTGATGTTAAATGTTACCGCCTAGGTGGCCTAGGGGAAAGCAGCTGATCATTGACTTTCATTCTATTATTTCCATGCCTTTCTTTCACCCCTCAAAGCATCCAAAGGAATTGAACTTGACTTAATCAGCAAAGAAAAGAAAAACGGATCAACATGTGTATTTGAAGATCGTCCTCGGGCTTAGGAGTGTCCACATGAGTTCGTTGAGGTGTCTACACAGGAAAAAACAACTCTTTTCTATTCTGTCGAGAGGAACCTTCTGCATCGATTCGAGTGCTTTGTGGTCTAGACATGGACCTGGCTTGGCTGTATGGCGTAGACCCGATGCCGTCGCGAGGCTGTAGCTCGTAGTTGAAGCAGTTCCTGCCAGGTATCCCAGGGTGAGGACGAGACGGCTGTGATTGGGTTCGAAAGAGCTCTCATTAAAGCGCTTAATATAAAGAAAGGCTATTCAAAAATACGTCTTGTTTTTAGTAATAAAGCACTAGCTGCATTCCGTAAAGCAGTACTTAGCAAAAGTCTTCACAGTCCTAGGCGCACTAGACTAGAATAGATAGCACAGGTCGGAGGTTAAGCTTCCTTCTACTTATACCTGGAATTCCTAACTCCGCTGTAGGGAATCAATCGTCTCGTTTCAATAGAGGGTAAATACGGCAGGAAATCAGGGTCGATTCTTGATATACTTCAGTTGGTTATCATTATGGATTTCATGGGATTTTAAATTAAGAGCGTTTTTCCGAAAAAGTCCTAAAGATAGAAGGAACTCTTCTATAACCAACCCTGAGTAAGGAAGTTTTTTTTTATGTGATTCTCTTCTTCTATTGGTTCAGGTCAACCAACAAATGGCAACTTTATCTCTTTCCCGTCTAACATCTGGTATACAGGACCTATTCAAGATATCCTGAATACAACTCTCATAGCCAAAACCTCCAAATTTTTCTTCGGTCTTCGGAATGCACCATCCGGTGATCACCGACACCCTCTGATTCCAACACCAAATGGTTCTTTGGAATAAAAGTCTGCTGTGAAGAAACCGAAACAAGATTGACAGGTTGCTGCTGCTGACAAACATCTCCAGCATGATCACACTCATTTTGCTTATTAATACTATAATCCGCCTCTTATTCAGAGTTTCTCATTTTACCAGCCCACAGACAGAACCTTATCTGGAACCTCCAAATCTGCCGTCAGGTCCCTTTCCTTCGGTTCAGCAGTCATATCATTTCGAACTTGCCTGTTGTGCGCCATAGCATCTTCCTTGCAGCAGTTACCGATCTAAAAGTTTTCTCGTGGAAGCTGTAAGCTGACTGCTGATCAATCACAACCTGCTTATCTTTTCGCACCAATCTATATTCCTTCTCCTGCCTAAGATTCTGAACATCTTTCCTACCAGGATCCCCATTAACCTTTCTGTTCTGAGGCTTCGTGGGCTTTTCGCGACTACCATTTTCAAAACATTCATCTACGCCATGACCAAGATGTTTGCAATCGGTACAGTATGTGGGAGATTTCTCATAGATGACCTTTTGTTTTGCACCAAAACACTTCCTTTAATCCCTAAACGAGGTTTCAATAAATTAACCTCCACGCAAACTCTCGCCAAGGACATTCTTGACCTATCGGCAGTGGCTTCATCAACCTTCAATGGCGTCCCAATCATCCTTGCCACCTGAAAAAGGGCTTCTTTTGCAAACAGGTGCACCGGAAGACCCGGAAAACGTTTTCAGCCCGTCGTACGTACCTTCAAATCCCATTTTTGCGGATGTATCAATATGCATGAGGGATTTCTTTTTGGTACGGATTGGTCAATTTTCAAACGAGGTCTCATAGGTGCGTTGTTTAATAACGTCGGCGTAGGATCTGATCGGATCAATGGCAGACGTTGAAGATGGTAGACCGGCGATGACTTCTTGCTGCATGGGCGCTAGGGTTCTCCGTTTATAAGATATTCTAGAAAATACTAATCATTTTTTTTTTATTTTAGTCTATATGGAACTCGTCTATTGCTTTTAGTAAACATAAATAAATAGGTCTATTGGTTGGCTGTATTCCTCACCTCTCAACTCGTAAGCCTGCCCGAAATTTATCTATAAACGAGTTTACCAGAATTCATTGTCATTGCCTGGCTAACTAAGAGATAGTGGAAAGAGATAAGAAAGAAAGTAAAAGGACAAAGGAGGGGGAGAGATAAAGAATAGAAGAATACAGCTATATCCCCGACCTACGAAGTAGAGGAGTCAACCAAGAATTGGTTGGTCTTGCACAATAACTGATTCTAGCTATTCTTTCAATAAGAGTTGGTGAGTGACAGAAGCTCCTGGGGGACCTTAGATTCTTTCTTTCGACGCGAACTCACTCGCTTGAGGCGGACCTTTTAGGTTGGAGGATCATTCGTTCTTCACTCTCTTGCTATTACCCGAAGGGAGCGCAGCAACCAAGGTGCATATTATCATATAGAAAGAGGCGAGGCATAGCGATTCGTACTACCGGAAAAGTTTCGCTAACCGGCAGGCATAGAATCAGCCAATAGGGGCAAGCAAGCGTAGCGAATCACATAGATAGCCCCCACACGCCAGCGCGCGGATAGATAGGGCGTACAAAGCGCGAAGGGGATGGATGTCTGAGCGGTTGAAAGAGTCGGTCTTGAAAACCGAAGTATTGATAGGAATACCGGGGGTTCGAATCCCTCTCCATCCGCGAGAAGTTCTCTCTTGCCTTATCGAATAAGAAATCGGATCGACTCGACTGATGTGATAGATGGAATGGTAGTTTGTGTTATGATTTAGTTAGGACCTTGTCTCCCTTTCGTCATCTTCCTCTCCGCTCTCCTTGTATAGGTTGGGAAAGGGCCGGGTGGATGACCTTTGGGAGCGGAGATCTCGGTGGTCTTGTGAGTGGTTGATAAACTGCGATTGCAGTTTCTTTAGGAAGTACCATAGCTGTGAGGCTTAAGAGACAAAGAAAACGGTGGATACTTTTCAGGGTTGAAGGTGACGACCCTAATCTAATGAATCGACAAGGGGGCTTTTAGCTACATCAGCACTCAAATTCCTTCCCCTGAAGCAAGCAGGCAATCTCACATCAGGAAGAGCTGCAAGCTACGGTACCCTTCTGTGATCACTAAACGTTCTGGACCAAAAAAAAGGGATAGCTGCTATTGAATCCAAGCCAATAGCAATCGTGCACCTAAACTAAAGAAAAACATAGAAAGACTTGGTCTTCTCCTAGTGGGGCAAATCCCTTTTTCAAGGAGGTAGGCTTAGAGCCAGCAATAAAGCTAGCAAAGTCTACCGCGAGCGAGTATTGCCAAGGGACATGCTTACTTCATCTTTACTGAATGCATACACCTCTTTGGCTGGGATATATTTATTGGAAAGAATTCCGCATCTGCTTCACTGTATGCTATCTGGGTCAGTAGGGATTGGGATTCTTAGTTCTATTTTTGCTTTTCCTTCTCATCTCCCTTTCCCCCTTTCAGGTGATTGGATTGGCTAATTGATATAAACTCTCTCTTTGTCGATCTTCGCGGAAGGACTGCTTTCTTTCTTTTCTTCGCTCCGAACCTTGCCTTTCTAACGAACTTTTTGGTAGCCCTTCTTCCGGTTATTCTGCCTCTCTCAAAGTTCATTTCTGATTCAATCTATTCGATTCTAATTCTCACCCTCGAGTCAGGAGTTGTTGCCCTAATGTCAGTTCCTTCGCTAGCCTTGGGGCTTAGTTACTTAATTAAGAGTTATCCCCCCCCCTAGCCTATGAAAGCATTCCCATAGCTCTATGCCTACAGCGTAAATGAGTTAGGAACTAGAGTGAACACCAGGGAATTAGATTATTAATAGAGTAAGGGCAAAGGCAAGTCTTCCCATTCCTGGAAGCGGCTCAAAGCATAGTAGAAAAGGAAAAGGGCTTTTTTTGCTCTGATTCTGATCCCCGTTTAAATCGAGTTCATACTTGGTGTAGACCGTGGGGGAGGAAAGCTGCGAACGAATCTGAGGCGCAGATGTTTGAAGAACTAAGCGCAGTTGGAGGAATGGAATAAGGGCTGCTTGAGTTTATAGTACAGTCAGCTTTGGTTATCGCTATATCCTCTCTAGACAAAGGATTTGATTCAAGCCACTCCACTACTACTCCTGCCTTAATAATATAATCGCATAGGCGGAACCCTACTCAGTAAAGAAGAGGACTCCCTAAACACGATTGCTAGCTGGTTATCGAAGGACTAGCTTTGCTTGCTTCCTAGTCAAATATGATATGCTCTATCCGTCTTACTTTCACTTTAATATTAATTAAAATAACTCAAAAAGAAACTTCCTGCAGATTGCTCGAACCACGTAACCTAATCAATGCGCCTATTCCCCTAAATCAAGACAAAAGATTCCACGGCTCAAGGGACTTTTTAGCACAAACAAAAAGGGACCTCAGAAAATCAAAATCCACTTTCAATCAATCGACGGCTGCTCCCCGGGGCCCCTAACAACAGAACTCCTAGGTTAGCTACAACCGTTCTGGCATCAGCTTCTCGTGGAAAAGACCGTCCTTTCTCATTCGAAAGTAGCTGGCATTGACGCTCCTTGTCGTGGAAGAGATCAGAGATAAGGTCAACCATAGGATTAGCATACGTCTTGAACTAGCGATCCTACAAGAAAAGAACTTCTTGAGCTGAAGATTACTATATTAAACTCAAAAGGAAGCTTGTGTTATACTAAGGTTTTCGAAGTAACCCTTTGATCTAGGGAATGTGTAAGACGGAGAAAGATTCGGTCTGAATATCGCAATCCTAATCTATAGAAAGAATTTCACTGAAGAGCAAGCGAATCCAGATAAAAGATTAAACTATTATGACCTTCGCAATAGGTCTGCCCTATGCCCCCTACCTCCAGTAGGCCTTTATGCCTTTTCCTCGCTCCCTGAGATTGCTCACTTTCTCCGAGCTTCCAAATGGAAATGGGCCGGTGCCCTCTATATATAATGAATCTTCCCTGTTTTGGTTTTGGGGAGATCCAGTAATCAATAATATCCTGCTCGCAGGCCCAGGCCGACAAAGACCGGATTCAATAGAACCTCGCTCATGAACCCATTTATTTGGAAACTTAGAACACCCCTCTCAAGGTAAGGTAGTGAAGTCACCCGATTGAAGAGGAATAAGAGAAAGGATTTGAAAAGGTTGTAAACGCCAAAGCCGGATGGATTGCTTGACACGACACCGATTCCCAGATCAGGCCATATCTGATACCGATTGGACATATTCATTAGTGAAGGACCAGGCCCATACCAGCACATGGCACTGATAGAAATCTATATGTTGAAGAAGGATTTTCCCTATCATCGCTGGCGAATTCCGTCACCCACTGATGAAGGATGAAGGGGGGATCTGTGAAAGCCATGGCAGGTACCTGTGGACCAACCTCTTTCTGCTACCCGATTGACAAAGCTTTCAGCCCTATCAAAGCCAGATCCCTCTCCTTTCACTCGACTTACTTCGTACCTCTCGCACAGTTGGAATTAAGGCGACTTACTTACGTACTTTATCCCTTCTCAAACATATCATGTCTCTTGCGAAGGGTTGGTGTGGCTTCTTTCTTTTATGCTATCCTTTTTCCATGAAGTCTATTAAACCATTCTTCAGGTTGATGAGCCGGAACCTGAAATAGTTTCCAATGAACCACTACCCACACCAGAAAGATTGCCTGGGGCTGATGCTTACAGCGATGTGGCCTACTTGTATACTAGTTTTCCATGGGGCTACCCAGAATCTATATGGGCTTAGGCCTGCCCAAATGATGTTCAGCGGTCTCTACCCAAGTAGCTGTGGCCCATGATCCAAGGGACCCGCAACTAGTTAATCACTCCGTGCCTTACCTTCTAACTAACCTCTTCGATTTCGCTTATCCTAACAGTAATTTCTTAGGCGTAACTGTTGAAGCTGGTTATGCAAAGGGTTGTTCACACAGGCAGTGTGATGTGATTCTGAGGGAACTTCACAAGGTAGTTAGTTTGCTCATTAAACAGGCATGATAGTCTTCACTCACAGAAAAGTAATGCGGAGAACTAGTAAGAATTTTGCCTATCATCCAATTCGTGCCGCATGGCGGGATTACTCTACTTCTACTCTATAAATGGGGGCTCAAAAAATGTCTTCTTCATCAAATTAAAACCAAAGAAGTAATAGCACGTATGGCTACTATTGCAGATGCAGTAAGGCTCGCTGAAGTTGTAAACGAAATACAGCACGTAGAAAACGAACTGCGCCAACGCCGGAGAACCTTAACAGCCCTTTTTTGGAGACACTGGCTCCCGGCGAACGCGAACCCTGCCGTCGTGGAAAACCACATCCATGCGACGGACCAGAGAACAAGGTTCCTCGAGAGTAGACTTATAATGCTGCTAAAAGAACGGGAAGATCTCATTGTGCGTGCTGTCACCCGAGGTCACCGCAGAGGCTAGAAGGCTCCGTCGACTCTTTTTTTTTAAGAAGGTTTAAATAAGTGTCTGTAGACGCAAAGTAGTGTGTTTTAATGCATGACTTTCTTTGGCTTTGTTTAGTAGAGATCTACTCCTATGCTAAGTTAAGTGTCTTTGTTTGGTTTTATTTTGTATGTTTGCATGTATGGGAACCCTAGTCAAAAATGTTTACTACTTATGCTTTTATAAAAAGAAAGACTTATTCGTGCTTAAAATGAAGTGATTTCCTTTTTTCTCTCTATCTATGAGGATAGAATCTTGAAATGTTAGGCTCATTTTCCGAAAATAAAGTGCGGGTTTCTCTTTCTATTTTAGAAAATAGAAAGAGAGAGCCCCTCCAATTTGAATTGGACTGTACCTTCCCTTTTATTGAAGGCGGCTTACTCGTACTTTTCCTTTCATATGACAATTATCGCGGCCTTTTATCCGGTAGTTACGTACCCTTTATCCATAAAAGTCCGTTGTCTCTTTAACACCAAGGCTCTCATCTACGAGAATAAGATAAGGACTCGATTCGTCCCACAGGTTTTCTCCTAGGTTGAGTAATCAAATGGGTCTGGAGGCCACAGTAGAAGCAGCAGCTGAGTTTCTAAACAAAAGAGTGAATAACCACAGGATTCACATATAGACTAGATGGATACAATGCGTACATTATGAAAAATGTAGCATAGGCATTCTGGCATAAAGCGAACATTTGCTGCTTCACCCCAAATAAGAAGATACAGGCCCATTTGATTACTCAACCTCTGTTGCACTTCTTGTTGATTTTGAGGTAATCTGTCATTGAAGAAATCACCTATATGAATTAGCTAAATCAAAGACAAGCTCAGAACTGAAAAATGAAAATGACAACATTCACTCAAGACAGTAAATCAAATGAAAAGTATCTCATCAGGAAAATAAAGACAATGAAATGAAAATTCAAGGTACCTCTTCGAGCTGCATGATGGCAAGCCCCAATGAAATGAGAGCGGTGCTCCGGAACTATAGCCTTTTGCTGAAGGCATCACTGCAAAGGCATATCCTGAAGCATTGGCTAACTCAACGAAGGCATCAGCTGCCTTTTCCACCCGCAACTTTGGTCCACCCACCATGACAGGCTTCACCGCGTAAGTAGCTTAATACCTTAATACAAGGTCTGTTTGGAAATTGAATTAGATGGCATATGAGCTTCATGGCCTACTGGCTGGAAATGTCAGCATTGTAACGGGAGAGAATATTAAGCCCTCATATGGTGGGGATGATGAGTCTTTCCTACGGAAGGTCGTTACGCCTCTCTACCGCGTCATTGAGAAGGTAACTAAAACTAGAAAAGCATAAATCATATAACTGATGCAGCTATGTTTTAAGATCATCTGTTTGTCGATCGATCCCAGGAAGCCCAGAGAAGCAAGAATGGAAAGGCTTCTTACTCAGCTTGGTGCAACTATGATGACTTGAATGAGTATTTCTGGTATATAGGCTCTGAACTCATCGCAGCACTCACTTTTTCATCAATCTGTAGGCGGACTTTTCTCATTTCACATAAATTCTGTTTCTTTTTTTCAGGTCATCAGATTGTTTCTCATTAGGTTGGCCAATGCGTGATGATGGAGAATTTTTCAAATCAACACGGGAAAATGCCAAGGTAACATTCTGGTTTTACATAAGTACTGGAATGTGACAAATAAACTGCCTGACTTGCTTCACTTTTATGATATTTTAGGGAAGAAAGATGTCCCAGGACACCTCTAAGAGCACTGGAAAATCCAATTTGATTGAGACACGAACATTTTGGCACATCTTTCGCAGTTTTGATCGTGTGTGGACATTCTATTTATTGGCTTTCCAGGTATTCCTATCTGTTCATTTCATTTGAGGCTCTCCAAAGGCTAGTTAGAGAAGCATGCTTGTATCCATGGACTGTCCTGGCTGTTTCATATATCATATCAAGTTAGAATATCTTTTATGAACTAAAGAAGTAAAAAGTAGAGCATATACTATGTAGTTTTCTCCTACCTTGGTTAAATAAGGCTTGGTCCTTGCCTCTTCTTAACATCAGTCAGCCATCTGGCTTTTTTTTTTGGACATATTTATCTGCACATGATTATTTATTTATTTCATATTTTTTTGAAAGATTCCTCATATTTCTATTGTTCTCTTATTGCTGTTTATAATCGTGCTTTAAGTCTGATCCTAATGGGATTTTCATTTATTATTTAGGGTTTCTGGATGTTGTTATCAACTTCCCTTCCCAGCGTAGGTGGATGTTCACAGATGTATTGAGAAGCGTCCTGCAAATTGTTCTTAGTCTTGCATGGGCAGTAGCCCTTCCACTATTCTACGTACATTCTTTCGATTTTGTGCCTCAGCAAATTCGAGATGCTATATCATTTCTAGTACCTATTATAATAATAAAATGACCTAGCTAAGGAGCTTGTAGTATTTACTTGTTTCCTTAGCGCGCAAGCACTAAGTAAGTAAACTACCTTTCAAAACAGATTTTGTTAAAACTTATTCGACATCCAAGTGGTCTAGCTACTACCCGTAAGATCACTCTACCTGGACACCTTACTACCTCTGATTTATCCTCCAGGCGAGAGTGGCAGAGATCGAAGTGGTGGTCTTACATTGCTATGGGACGACTCCTTTTTCTTCACTTTATGCATAAAGCATGCACATCCCGGTGTAATTCCAGTTCTTTATGACATTGTATGGGCCATCGTGAACTTAAACCTCACATGAATCGCCTGTCTCGTGGGGTGGATGCTTGTGTTGTGACTTTTACGGTTGGTGGGTTGAGTGTTCTTAACGCCATTGCCGGGGCGTACAGTGAGAATTTGCCTGTTGTTTGTATGTATTGTTGGTGAGCCCAATTCGAATGATTATGGGACGAATAGAGTTTTGCATCATACTATTGGCTTGCCTGGTTTTAGCCAGGAGTTTCGGTGCTACCAGGCAGTGGTGAATAATCTGGATGATGCGCATGAGCAGATAGATACGGCGATATCGACGGCTTTGAAGGAAAGTAAACCAGTTTCTATTAGTATCAGTTGCAATTTGCCTGCTATTCCTCATCCTACTTTTAGTCGTGAGCCCGTTTCTTTCTCACTTTCTCCTAGGTTGAGTAATCAGATGCTATTTACAAAGCTAAGTACCCTCACTCGAGTACGCAAACTCACCGGCTTCGGTCTCTTGATCAACCCTTTCATCAAGTGATGTTCCAGCCTCTCTTCATGTACACTGGCTAAGAACAAACATTGGACGATTGGTTTTTCGAGAACGAGAATCGGTTGAATTGAGAAAGGCTTTTCTACTACAGCTTTTAAGCTTCGGTTTAGCAGTTCGCGTTAGCAAGCAGTCCAACTATGGGGGGATCCTTTATGCTACTGTTTTCAGTAGTACGCCTAGAAGAACCTATATTTTTTTCCTAAGTCCCTAAGCTAAGAGTGAAAAGGTACTAATACAAAGATCTTAGCCTTTCAAAAGAGATGTGCGAACGCTAGTCCTGACTTGAGTAGTAATCAATAGAAAGAGCTAGAGGTTCTGAAAGAAAGAGAAAGTCATGCTTAGATTCACTCTGTATACGCCCCAAAGCCAAGCTTTACGAAAGAAAGAGTCCAGAGATCGGAAGGAAATTGATATGCCTCACATAGGCAACTACGATAGGCTCAGCAGATACGGTGGGATTGAAAGAAGAAAACGGCTATTCCTATCATCAAGAAACTAGGGCTTCGGCTCCATCAATGAATTAGTTTCCCCTAGAATTGCTATTCTTAAAACCCTCAAAGAGCATTCTTCAAGCGGGGTACGCCTCAGGGCGAGACTAATCCTTCTTACTAAAGCATAAAGAGCCGCTCATTCAAATGTGAAGGGATCGGTGTAGAACTCAACCTCGAGCCTCGTGCGTATAAAATAACTAAGCAACTACTTTTAAGAATTAGCTGCGGATGCAGGTGCGTATGAATACTGAAAGAGTAAGGAAGTTATACGGGAAAAGACTCCTTGGTATGAAAGCTGGTAATGAATTTAACTCTGTATCGAGATGGTATACCCAACCGGATCTTCTTTCTCTGGTTTCAAACCCCCAACCGGTAACCAAAAGAAGCAAGCCGGCTTCGGTAGTGGTAGTAGCTTCAAAGGAATTGGTAGTAGGTCTTGAATAGGAAAGCTTTCATAATGTATGAACTAAACCCATGTTGAAGAGCTTGAACAATGAAGTGAAAGGCTTGACCTTAGAACAATCAATCGAACGGCTAAGGCCAAGGTAAGGGCCTGTTCATAATCCCTATTCAAATTACTTGCTTGACTGATTAAGGTGGCTTTCCTCTTCGATCCCATCCTATGAGCCCTGCGAGCTCACGAGTCGTCAGTGATGGTCAGTCACTCGGAGGATTTTCTCGACCGGCCTGAACTAACCGGAACGCAGCGATGAAAGGCAAAGACTAGTGTTTAGCATATAGCTAAGAGAAGACGGGGTTGTCTCTGTTACAATCGTTTATAGTCCTTGTCCTGACTTTCCTGAAAGCTTAGTGAGGATCGACAGAGAGGAAGTTTTTCTTTTAATGAGAGTGACCTTGAAAAGAGACTTTTTGCGATAAGGCCCTTCTTAAAGGGATGGCTCACTCTCTCTCCTGCTCTAGGACATTAACATTAAGGGGAAGACTTCGTAGATTCACTGTGCATTTGTTCTGAAAACAGCGCACTCAGCTCGGGTAATACATCATGTCCGGCATTCGTAGATCATTCCTCCTGATGATTCTATTCGAAATGGAATTGTGCAGCTGCAGCCCCTATTCGCCTATTCTCTGGCCGTGGGTGTGGGTTTCTACTAGTGATCTTCTTTTAAGGCAAATTGGCCTCCCTCCCGCTACGGCTCGCTGTACGTTCCTTTAGCTATAGGCGTGTCCAATCCGATAAGAATCCGTTCCACATAGTGCAAGAAAGTCTCGGTGTGAACTCCCCCCTTTAAGAGATAGTCTGACTCCAGCAGATTCTGGAGAAGCCAATTCTCTCTCTCGATCTACTTTACCGACAAGAGCTCTGAATGAATGAGCAATGAGTTTGTTTGATTCTAACTATTCAAAGCATAGGAAATAGAATATTATATAGCTATAGGGCTAGGTTCCGCTCCTCGCTCGAGCTACCAGCTATCTTAGATTGAATTCCTGTTGACTAATCCGAGTCCTTGAGAGCTTAGACGTCAGCGGGGAAGAACTCCGAAAGAATTTCATCGGCTCCTCCTCCCTCTTCAATCGGGTGATTACGGCCTGAAGGATCGAAAAATGTGGCCTAGGATTTCTATATCGACTTTCATTCACTCCCCACTTGAAAGTCATTGTTAGGTAAAGCATCTCTAGCAGACGCAATCAGTGAATCTTCTTAGTCTCTCGGAGAAAGGTAGCGAAGTACGAGTGCTCAATTCAGATTCGATATCTGGGCTTTCCCTTACTAGTCAAGTGGAGTGAATCCCGACTCCCTTGCTGGCATGAAAACAGCTCGAGTCTCATCTCTCTAATCATAGAAAGAAAGATATCCTATCCCTAATCTCTTTTGTCAATCAACCTTTCGGATCGAAAGAACTTTCAAAGAAATTAGCTTACTTACTTTCCCTAGGAAGCAGATGCGACTTCTGCTTTTTTTCCTTTCTCTTGGTGTACGGACAACCAAAGAATTGCATTGCATATGTAACGGTTTCATCCGCGACGACTGATCTAAGAGTATAGAATATTGGGTGGAAAAAAGAAAGATAGGAAAGAATGTTCCCTACCTAACCGTATACTAAGAAGTGAGAAGTTAGGTTAGATAATATGCTCGACCAAAGGGAGAGGTAATTACATAACCTTTCAGTCTTGATGGCAGATAGTTTACTGGTTGCTATCTCTTTCCCTTGAGCCGTTCTAACAGTGGAAAGGGAAAGACTTTGCCTAGCTAGTAACAGGAGAAGCGAAAGAGCTATCGTCGAAAGCTTCTCGTTTACACCGGTTCTTCTAGCTTCAATCGAGAAAGGAACCTTTCAAAAAGTCTTTCAAAACTTGTTTGTGACATAATCCTAAAAGGAGAAAACCCATCACTGAACAATCATAGGAATAGAAGAAATAGGTTCAGACCAAGTGACAGAACTCTCTATGAGTTGGGCTACATAAAAATCCTTTTCTACTAAAATGGATGTAGGCTTAACTAAAGCCCAATGCAGGTTGAACTCTATGGAATCGTCGCCTCACTACCCTCTTAGAGCGTTACAAGGAATTTTTTTCCGGCCCCATATGGATCTTAATAGATTCCGCTTAGGGGTTTATGAGAGATTGAAATCAAAAAACTTTGAGAAACCCTGGGATTGTTGGCTCTTAGTCGTCAAGAGGACTTAGTCGAAGTCTTCCTTGGAGTCTTCGAAGTCGGCTAAGGGGACAATGCCTTTTTCTTTCCTTGAGCCTCTTTACCGGCTGACCCGCAGTAATCTCCTTTTCTTTTCCTCGACTCGGACTAATGTAAGTGAAAGCGGGGGAATGTGCCTTGTGACTCAGTCCTCTAGTAATTGAATTCTCCTTCTTTTTTGAATCGTATTACCGATATCTAATACGATTGTACAGCTCTTTTCTTGTTGCTCTTTAATCAATTGTGCTCTGTCTTTCTAAGCGAGGTAATCTTTCTCCTTTTGGATGCGCATCCCCGTAGCGCTTAAGCTTTCGATCTAGTCTCTCGGTCTTCCAGTTTCAATCCTCTCTCTTTCCAGCTCTCCTCTGCAGATGAACCTTGTGTTTACAAGAAAACTAGTGGGAACGCAATTCTATTTCTGGTCTTATATGTCGACGACATATTACTCATTGGAAATGATATCCCTACCTTGCAGAATGTCAAGTCTTGGTTAGGGAAATGTTCTCAATGAAAGACTTAGGTGAAGCTGCCTATATCCTTTGGATAAAGATCTATCTCTATAGATCTAAAAGGCTAATTGGCATAAGTCAAAGTGCTTACATAGACAAAGTACTGAAGAGGTTCAGTATGGAAGATTCTAAGAGAGGATTCTTCCCTATGTCTCATGGCATCATTCTCCAGTGTCCTAACCTAAAGATGAGCGGGACCGCATGAGTAAGATTTCTTATGCTTCAGCAATAGGATCTATCATGTATGCCATGTTATGCACTAGACCAGATGTATCTTATGCTTTAAGCATAACGAGTAGATACCTGTTAGATCCCGGTGAGAGTCACTGGACAGCTGTCAAGAACATACTGAAGTATCTGAGAAGAACTAAAGATGTGTTCTTGATATATGGTGGATTGGAAGATGATCTTGTTGTAAGTGGTTACACAGATGCAAGCTTCCAATCTGACAAAGATGATTTTCGATCACAGTCAGGATTTTAGTTTTGTTTGAATGGTGGTGCTGTCAGCTGGAAAAGTTTGAAGCAAAGCACTGTTGCTGATTCTACAACTGAAGCTGAATACATAGCTGCATCTGATGCAGCTAAAGAAGCAGTTTGGATCAAGAAGTTCATCACTGATCTTGGAGTGGTTCCTACAAATCCTGTTGATGTTTATTGTGACAATAATGGTGCTATTGCACAAGCAAAGTGAAGGAGAAGTGAGAGTAGCTAAGGATCTTCCGGGATCTAATGAGAAAGGAGTCGTCAATTAAGAAGGAGCTAATGAATACCTCTAGCTCAACTATAAGGAGTTCCAATTCTTTACCGGAGAATCGGTTGTTCTCGTCTCTTTCTCTGCTGCTGAGTATTGAGAGTTCCCCCTCGCCTAACCGGCTAAGTAAGTGCCAAACCTTCCTATCTCTTCGGCCTTAGTCGATCGAGTAGTTCGCTCCTTCTCTTGATCTGATCTTTCTCCTTATTCTGTTTTGGTTGAGGTGGAAACTCTTCCCGACCTTCTGTCGAGTACCCAATTCCTATTCCTTTTCAATCTGGGATATGCTACCTCAACAGAATCATGTCGATCGAGTGCAGTCCAGCGCTTCGGCTTAGGGCTAAGAGCCCTCAAAGAAGCAGTCAACGGTAGCCGACACCGCCATAGCCCTAGTCTTTTAGCAGACTCAAGGTGACTTCTAACCAGGAGTTCCTCAGAGCACACAATAAAGAGTGCCGTTTTTCAAGCGGCCCGATTATGGTACTTCTAGTAGAAGTAGTAGTAGCAACAAACCTAGTTCTTCGACCCCGTCCGAATGTAAGGCGGCGCTTTCCGAAGGCGCTGAAGGAGGATATTGCAAGTGGTCCACTCTCTCATCTACAACAGTGGATCAACCCGTTGTCCAAACTAAAAAGTATTTTACAAAATAAAGCGTGCTAGAAGGGCTCCTGCCCATGTCTAATTATTAGATGAAGACGAAGAGCTGGTGCTCTAACCTGATGTCGGAATAGCAGCTGTTAATGGAATGTGGGATAAAGGAGAAATTGTCCAAAGCCTTTCTTCCAGAACCTTGATTACCCTAGTAAAGATATCCCACGCAAGGAAGAAATCCCCTTAAGAGAAATGGGAAAAACCGATGCTATTTCATCTGGCTTGATAACAGCCAATTCCACTCAAAAAAGGAAGGGGATTAGCGAGGTATTAAAGAATTTACCACTTGAGGCTGCCAGGGATAAATAGTGTAATATTCGATAGGGTGGATAGTGACGCTAGCCCTTCCTCTATTATTATTGAAATAGCTAGTTCTTCTTCGAGTGTGCAGGGTGCTGCCAGCCCGACTTCGATACAGGCATTACCAATAGAGTGAACATCACCGTCTCCTGTTCATGATGTACGGAATGATTCTCTGGTTGGTTGATATAGGATCTAACAATAGGGTCTTCATCTTACTTATCGGAAGAACTCTCAACATGTCTTCATTGGTTGCCGCAGCAAAGGTCTTATGAGAATTCTGATTAGGGAAAGAGGCGCAAGCAGGAAAAGATTAATAAAGATAAAAAGGCCAAGGAGCAAAAGCCACTCATCAATTGCTGAGCCGCCGAAAGGCATTTTCTCTCTTCTCTTGAATGACCTGATAGAGCTATCTTTACCCAGGATGTATATTAGTTTTGGGCCTGGGAAGCGCCTTAAGACCGTACTAATAGATAGGAAAGGGGCGGTTATGACCTTAGTAAACAGCATGCGCCGGTCCTGTTCTGAAAGCTCTACTCCCTACGCCAGTAAGGATGTTTGGTGGCAAGGTGCTCGCACCTAAAGTCCATTAGTTGAGTTCGGGATAGGAAGCCCGAAGAAGGAAGGAAACCTTTGGTTGTATACTCGTTTGAACGCTTTCTTCCCCTGAATAAGAATTCTTGCTTCTAGGAATATGTCTTATAGGGAAGGTAATGACATTAACAATTTCCACGTGAAAGCTCCTCGTCTTAGAGCAAGTTACCTAACATACTTTTAGATTCCCCGCATCTACGAATCGAAAACGAAAGTTTCTGTCCGGTCCTTTCGAAGCAGATATTATGAAAGCTAGGAAAAATCGAATTGGGATACCTTAAATAGTCAAGATCTTGCCCCTATGTCAGTTGGATTCGTGAAAAGAGAACAGCTCCTTCGACCTTAGCGGCCTCATTCGACAACACCTTTCTCGAGCTTTCCATATGAGCCCAAAACGGACCAATTCTTGGTCCGTTTCAGAAGCCCACCACTTCTGCTCAATAATAGGAGCATCAAAGAAGTCTCCGATCCGGACTTCACTAGACAAAGCAACCAAGCAATACCACACCACAACGTGATGGGACAACGCAAAGAGTGGCCAAGAAGAGTACATTCCAAGTGGCTGACCGATTGCGAACGTGCACAACTTTTGACGCCCACTAGAAAAGTTCTCAATGAAAACATTTCCAGCAAGCACCCTAAGTGCAGATCCGAAACCGTATCCCCACACAGCCTCAACTACCTCCCCCATGACTGGAAGTGGCCACCTATCAGTGGCAGACTTAAGGTCATAGGAAAAGCAGGTGAGTGAGCCGACCAAACGTAGTAAAGGCTTCTCTTGATCAAAGGTCCCATCCATAGGAATCTTCTTCAAGATTTTCATCAACCACGCGTGAAACGTGTAGACTAGCCTCTGCCTCACGTAAGAGCCGATGGCTAAATCCTCTTCTTACCACCTCCCTCAATAACCATACCCAACCGACCAGGCTCCAAGCCTGTGTAATGGGTCCAAGAAACCAGATCTGGGGAAGTTGCCCCAAAGCTCCCAACAAACATTAGGAACCCTTGAGCAAGACCCCCGGTAGGCTTTTGTCACCACGACAACAAGAAAGAAGCCCCGATGCCCATATATCCAAACTGAGATGCGTGAAAATAATTCCGTGAATCCCAGGGATAAAGCACCAAGGACGGAAAGAGGAGAAAAGAAGTGAGACTTGGTACATCCAAGAACCTCGATCCAAACTCAATACACTCTTGAGCTCTAAAGCTCTTGATTTCTTGAGCCAGACGAGAAAACTTGAACGCAACCGCCTCTCAAGGCCTTTCCCCCATGGCTTCTTCCTATACCGCGAGTCAAGTTCTTAGAGTAGGAAGAGAAGACCATGTAGTCTCCCAGGTGATTCCCAAGAACATAGGAATCGTTGAGAGATCGGGCAGATACATCCGAAGCAAGCGAGGAACACTTTCTTTAAATCCATCAGTAAATGACTTTATGTTCCTAACTGCTGGAGCATCCAGGGTTTGGACAATACTGAATACCTTTAGAACTCTTTTTAGCTAAAATTACCGTACGGTAGATCGAAAAGAGGGAAAGATAAAACGTAACAAGCATATCCGCACGATTATCCTTTCGGACCATCGCCTTCCGATGGAAAGAAGGTATGATCCGGGGATAGCCCGCGTTATTAAACCATTGGACCTAAAAGCTCTCGGTGAGGGGATACCCCACCATAGGCCGTCCTAAGTGAGGCCGAAGCCTGTTTGCAATAGAAACTTACAAACACCCGGACTTCCTAGAAAGAACCTGTAGATCTTTGATTAACAAGTGTGCAGCAATGCACAATTCCTTTGCTCCAAAGATTATGAGGATCACCTTACCATAAAGCGATCTCCATAATCGAAGAACTGCTCCTTCTTTGCATCTGTTACCTTTCAAGGCTTTGGCGCTTTTGTCAAAAAGTCCTAAGACCGGCCGCATCTAGAGAGATAAGCGGAGTAAGGACCTAAAGACTTTTACCAATAGCAATAGTCAGTCTTAGAGAAAGAAGTTCCTTAACAACTCCCTAGCATCCTCCTCTGGGCATCTATCTAATAGATGTGTCAAAGAGCGTATTCGTCGAAAACAAAACAACCTATTCAACTATATGCAATTCTGTAACAACAACTGCGCATTCTCTGCATTTTCGATTTCCTTGTATTCCTAACAAAGTTGCCTTAGGGCTGGATTGAATCCTGAGCGATGTAATTGTGATCTTTTATGAGACCCTTTTCGACAGAGCTGAGCTTGATGGTGGACCGGGCTGCTTTTCCGGTTTATGGTAAAGTGGTTCTCATAATGGATGGATGCCTCTATAGAGGAGAAGGAGGCAGCTACCAAGGCGAGAAGGAGAGTTCAAATGCCTAAATATCTGTAACCTAGCCTCTATGGCAAAGCACTTTTTGAATCAGATCTTCTATGGTGGGAAGTTATCCGATCATCCCTAATGAAAGCAAGAAGTTGCTGACCTAAGAGCATTCAAGAGCCCTTGATCCCCACTCGACCAACGCCATATACCTAACTCGCTTAGGGAACGAGCGAAGATGTAGGATGTATGTTCTTTAGGAACCAGCTTGATGCTTTATGCTCGTTAGAGGTAAAGAGGACTAAAAAGGTCGAGCTACTTCGTTCCTTCACCGAGAAAGATGTGGGACGAGCGAAAGATTAAGAGTGAAAGAGTCAGAAGCGAAGAGAAATCAACTCAACCAACGAGTAGGTCGTGCTGGTCTGGAATTCCGTTCTTGAGGAGATGTGGAGATTGGTAAGATCGGAGTCCTGGGCTGATAGCAGTGCGTATAACGGAAAATAAATTCCAAATTATGCTCCGTACTGTCAGAGGCGGGGCTGTTCGGTTTCCTATCAGTGCTCTCTCTTCTGTCATGTCTCTTGCCGGCTAGAAGCCACAAAGCAAGAGCAGATCTGATCGTAAAAAAAAAGTACCCTCATTCGATCTCAGATGGGCAAAGGAAGGCCGGGAAGGTAATAGAGTTCCGAAAGGCAAAATGTGAATGCTGGAAAATAGGTCTCAAGGAAAGTTGGCTCCAAAGGCCCCAACAAAAATAGAAAATATTGTTTAGTCTGAAATGGGCTTCTTCTGGAGTCTATTTCCGGGGATTTAGTTGAAAATAGGCTACCTTTCAATGAATTATTGAGGGGGGAACGAGTCCCGGACTACCCTTAGTCTACTAGTTTGACTAAAGATTTTAAAGCATGTATGCAATTCAGAAAAATGACTAGATTCTGACCTTCTAGGGGAACTGTTCTAAGTTGACTCCTCGCCTAGCTTAGAGAGATGCGACAAGAAAAGAAAGCCTTAGACAAGGAATCGGACCGGACTCTTATCTAAACAATTCTAAACCATTGAGCCTACCCTTGCACTACCTCCTCCTGCTGAAGTTACTCCCACTCCAGCACCTTTGCCTGAAGAACAAATTGCTGGTGAGTCTGCTGGGCCAGCATCTGGTAGTCCGTCTGACTCCCCTCCGTTGAGAGAACAATTGGCTGATAGGCCTACAGACGCTTTACGCTCCGGAATAGACTCGCTTTCTCTTTCTTTCTGTTGATGGACGATAGTAATACACTGTGTGGGACGGAGTAAGGGCCCTTCTCACCTCCCAATAGCATTTCCTATTGATTTGTCTCCTGGACTGGACCTATTCAGCTTAACTGAGCCAGAATCAAGCCCGCTGCCCGAGCTAGTACCTCGTATATGCCTTCACTTTCGCTTCCGGTATTGTCTTAGAGCTTCCGAAGGAATCAGAATAAGTGAAAAGTCCCCTTCCTTCGATATCGTACCCAAGTTCTTCCTAAACCCTTGTTTATGTCCTAATTGTTGTTAGGCAATAGACTCTTGTAACTTCAGTAAGTCACTCAGTTGGAAACTCCCTATTTCTATCTGAGCTTCTTTCTTCGAGCCTTGTCTCAGGTTCGTTCCTTAGCCCAGTGGTTTATGCCTTTGACTCCTACTCTTATTAGACTCTTAGTTAGTCTGTCTGGTACCTTTCGTTCCTAACTGTAAGAGCTTATTCGAGCCGTGTCTTAAGACTTGACCAACTCTCAACGCGTCTAGTCTTTCCTCTGCAACATCAGCTTTAACAGTAGCGGTTAAGCATTGGAATAAGGCAGTTTTTACAGCGCTTTTGACCCTCATATGAGAAATCACTAATTAGGTGGAGATATCATAGGTTAAGAATGAAGCCAATGTTGGTGGTGAAGGAAGTTAATCAGCATCGGTCGTTCAAAAAGGGATTGACCTAAGGCAAGGTTTACTTATACTGGAGGAAGGAGAAGAGTTGATGAATGAGCGGCCTTTCTTTCCATAACTGGATAATCCAAGTATCCGGCCCACGCCCTAGCACGCCCCTCAGTGCGCTTTGTCCTTCTTTGCCGGCTTTAGCTGCTATCAATGAGACAATGCCCAATGGAGGGCTATAGCTATGAAATGTGTGTAGCTCAATCATCAGCTATTCATCCTCTCCTACGGCCTTCGCATAGAAGTTCCAGAGGTGAATCTCGATTTGGTCATACGCCATACATGGATGAAGGAAGAAATGTTTTACACTTTCCAAAAGTAACAAAAAATACGGGGAAACCGTAACTTGTTGTTAATAAACTTGTTAGCAGCTAGAGAGGGCCTGTAGCCTTTACCTTTGAAACAAGTTCTTTCTATTAGAACCTAGACGAGGGTTTTAAACTATAGGCTATTCATACCCGGGGTCACCCCATCGGTTGAAATAAAAGAAAGTGGCATATGCCTCTGCGGAGTTTTCGTTAGCGAAATGCGCGCTGGCTAGGTCCTCTCCTTCAGTCTGGAGATAGTCAAGTTGTATTTCTGACATTTAAGAAATAATTCTTTGGTGAAGGGAAAGTAAAGGCCTCCGAGAAGCTTGATGGTTCTGTTCTGAGCCGCTCGCCACGGTTCTTCCTTGAAGAATACCCTGAACATAACATAAAGGAAGCTTCCAATCCAATAGGGAGAAAATATTCCTCTTAGGCGATATTCCTCCTAGGCAGAGAAGACAATTCTCTTGGTGAAAGGTTACGTCGAAGACTGCGAGACTACTAGTTGGTATTCCTGCTTTGGTTTTCTAGCTAGTGATTGCAGGACAGGAACTCAGTCCCTTCCCTCTTTGGGAAAACAAAACTTCGGCTAACTTCGATCTTTCCAGAACAGGCTAACATCGATCCAGACTGAAGCAGCTAACTAAAAGCCTTTCTTCTTGTTGGGAAAATCGGTATACCAGCTGCTCTATTGAAGACTGCTTCCGTCTCGAGACTAAAGCCAGTCCTCAAACCAGCCCTTAGTTCCTACTGTGGAAACCCCGTATCTACTACAGCAGCTACAAAGCCGTCCGGAAGGGCCTTTTCTTTTCGTTAAGGTATAACCCCAGAAGCTACTGAGCTATGCTATCACGCAGAGATCGCTACTTAGACTTAGTCTTCGCCTGAACGGGGAAGGCCCTTTGTTATAGTGTTATAGCAGCTTCAGTATGGATAGAAGTTAGCATCTCCGAACAAGAGGTCAGAATGTCTAATCGGCCTGCTGGGTGTAAAACCCTATCTTAACTCGTATCTATTCTATAGTTGCTAAGGAAGAAAGCTTCAATAGAGGAAAAGTCTGATAGACCGATGTGGACCTATTTTCTTTTCTAGAGTTCGGGCGGAGCTGGCATTAGCGGAAAGACAGCTAGGCGGAAAGGCTTCAGGCGAGCAGGCGGAAGAGTCCAAACCTAACCAAGTCCCGCTAGAGCTCGGGTAGCTTGTTCCCTGCTAGTAAAGAGGTGCGAAGCAGCTCGACTAAAGGAGAGGAGAGGCAAACTCGATAACCGAGCCCGGAAAGACAATCACACTTCTATTTTCTCTGTACTGGGCATCTAATTTCTCAAGACAGTAGGGACACTGGAAGGACTTCACATTTCATAGGCGATAGAAGCACTGAGCTCAAGTGTTCTTTACTAGAAGCACAGGAAGAAGCTGGCTGAGTCGAAAGACGAAGGAAGTAGTTCAAGCTGGGTAACGAACAAGGGGGGCCTAGGCCTGAAGGTAAAGTAGGGAAAGGCTTTCATCCTTCCCATTCGCCGGGATGCTACATTTAGAGAAAAAATGAATTGCCTTTCAATTCTAAATCTTAATAAAGAGGATTAAAGTAAGCAATCGGCTACAGGTCATTAGATGTAGAAATTCAGGGTGATAAGAAGCTGACGGTTGCAGAAGATGGACTTCTTTGTTTTTGTTGACCCAGGTCTCGTGTGCCAGTAAGGGGCAAAAAGCGAAAACTAAGGATAAAGCGAAGTAAATGGTTCTTTGAGCTTTCTTATTGAATGTTCGTTTAGGCAATTCAATTATAGAGGCACAGGCTATTGCTATTCCAGAGGGCTCTCCCTTAATTGAAAGCTCATATTAAGATTTATATTAATTGGCTCATTTAGTTAGATCTGAGGCCGGCATAGGCAGCAAGAGAAGAAAAGGCATAAGGTGAAGCATTTAAATAAGATAGGCACCTATAAAGGGTCCGGAAACCTTATGACCAGCTAAGAGACTTTACTGCATGCACGTGAAGCTAAGCTTTGAATTGATCTGATCTTCGCGCTTTCCGGCCTTTCAGTCAGACTAGATGAAGGAAATCGGCTAAGAATCCGAGTAAGTAAACTGGCTCGACTAAAGGCTTAGTTGTGGTCCCGGTACGTTTAGTTTAAGCTGTGCAGTGCTCTAGCCTTGAAATAAAAGAAAAGCTGTTTAAGCCACGGAGAACTCTCTCAACCTACTATCAGGCTAGCTAAACTCCTCTTTCTCTGCCAACAAGATTGCCTTCCTTCTCTTGCTGCTGCTATGCCAATTTCAATTGGAGTTGCTTTTGCTGTCGATCCAGCCACTAGGTAAGGTGCATAAGAGCAGTTCAAGGTGCTTGTTTGCTCATCTCACTCGCTCGATCATCCCGTTTAGTGCTATCTATGAAAGAAAAGCTTGAGCTCAATTACATCGATCCTTAGGTTAGGCAACTATTGAGATTATTCTATTATTATTAAGCCATAGTGATACCCCTTTGGAAGACTAGTGTTTAGATCGTCTCTTTCACTCTTTGTAGCCCGTTGAATTCGTGCTTAAGAATCCCTTCGCTTTTGGCCATCTTTCCTGTCTTCCAAGCAAGCCGCCTATATAAAGAATCCATTGTGCTTTTTGGCTTTCGTTGATCATTATAGCGGAGAGTGCTGTTCTTTACGCCTTAGGTGGGCCCCTTATTTGCCTATACCAAGGTCGAAGTCCTAGGATCTGGGCTTATTTTGCCAGTGAGCTATCTAAGGACGAGTAGTCTAGACCTATTCAATCTTCTGGCTTTTTTTCTTTTCAATCCGAAGCATACGTACCCTTTAAAATAAAGTTAAAGGGGGGTCAGTTATCCTTAGCCAAGGGTGCCTTCTTGCTGCTGAGTCCTTAGGGTATTCTTCGGCTTGCCTGTAACCTTCTGCTTGTTTGGCTACAGTCACTCGTATTAGGTCACGAACTTCCAACACTTAAGAGAGCGGGTACCCCTTATTTATTTGTTTGAATTTGATTTGCTGACAGTTGCCCCTGATTCTCTTGTTAATTCCTTCGTGCCGGGTGAAGAACATTGGGAGAACCATAAGAAGAAATATAGCCGCTATATGAACATAATATACTAGGTGGGAACTCCAATTTCTAAGATCTCTCTCCCCGCCTAGGGGTTCGCTGCACAATAACTTGTCCTAATCCTCTTTCTGGGGAATGGTATGAAAAAGGAGAAAAATATTTCCTACACGACGCAGACGTACCAATTAGAGTCCAAAAGCTGGGCACCCCCATCAGACTTTTTTTTTATCTTAATTGACTTGACACCCTTACCACGGGTGAGGGGATTGCGCATAAGGTGCTCTTCCTACTCCATCTGACGTCCAAACAACTGACTTTGGCGAAGCGGCGGAACCCACCCCCCGGGCATAGGAAGATCAAAACCAACAGGCTCATCAGAGAGAGGGACAGGAAATGCATTTACTTTGTTGGAAGTAAGGGTATCACATATTGGTCTTGTTGGACCCTGTGGTTGCCGTTGAAGGAAGAAGGGCTATGTGAATAGAAGGCAGGAAGCCACCCAAGGGCGGGCTGGAAGGCTACAATAGCAATAGAGTGGGCCTATTAAAGTAAACCGATGCAAGACTCGGTCGATAAGGAAGAAGCAGTCCCAGGCCTTAGGTCCTGATCTGATAACTTGAGAGATGTGAATCATAGCCTAGTCTAGTTTCGTACCCAACAGCTAAAAGTGATGTTAGATTCTACTTTCTCTTTATAGAGAATCCGCCTTCGGATCCGAGTTTGAATTGGCTAGGGGGGCATGAGCGTAGTCAGTCCTTTTTCTCTTGATGCGGAAGAAGCGGCATGGTTTTGCCCAAAATAAAAGAAGTTCACGAATTGGCAAAGATATTTTCAAAGAGTAAGGAGGGGAATGTCTTTGTTGAATCAACATTTGAGTTGTAACCAGAAAATACGGAGACGAAAACAAGCATTGGAAAACTGGAGTTTCAATAAGTACTGGTACAAACCCTTTAGAGGTAGGCTTTCATTTCATGCCTTTTTTATATATGTCTTAGTAGGCATAAAATAAGTAAGTAATATAATAAAGCAGCCAATCCGGGAGTGCCAGCCAGTTAGATCTGATTGGGGAGGCAGAAGAAAGAAGGAACGGATGTGAACCTAAGGAACTCTTAACCGGGAATGCAGGGGCGGAGTGAGAAACCGCTAGACCGAATAGAAAGGGGCAATATGCTCGATGTTAGCTTAAATAAAGGAACCAGCTCCACCGGAGTCAACGTGGACTATAACGCTCAGTTTTGAGCCTCGACCGGCACAGCAGGTCACGTTTCCATGTGAAATAGGCACTCCGTCCGTCAAAAGAGTTTACTACTCCGCTGATCAATCCAACGCAATAATCCCGACTAGGCATCAGGCTCGATTCGGGATCACTAATCACTAATAGAATCGGAAAGAAACTGAGTTTCCTTACTACTTACTAAAAACAAAGAAAGTCGGGTAGAGGATACCTTCCTTGAAAGGAAATGGGATTCGTATTCTTAACCTAAGGATACCGAAAGAAAGACAACATTTCCGCCTGAAAAGAAGAAGCTTGCTCTTCCGACCCAACCGGCTTTAGCGGCTCTTCTCCTCAACCTTTTCAATTGGAGCTAGCTATAGAGCGCACTTTTTCTATGCTTTATTTACTTACTATCTATAGAGGCGGGGTTCACCCTCAACAACTTGACCCTACCTACCAAGAGATTTACTACTTACTCTCCAGCCGGTCCTTCTTCGGCCACTTCTTCGAACGATTATGAAAGGGTTTGAAGGCCTTCTCATAGCCTTTGAATCGGAAGCCCTAGACCATACCAACTCGCTTCAGACGCACTTTCCTTTCCAGCTCACAATTGAGAAAGTGTTTAACTTCAAAGGTCGGAGAAAGACTCTTTACAAGCGGATAGGATTCCTTTGTAAGTGCACCCATGCCCCAGAGTAAGGAAGATATGAGTTAGGGCGGGGCATGACATACCTTTACCTAATAAGGAGGTTCGAGTGTACAGGTCTCAGTCCTAGATGAAAAAGGCAATCTTCGCTAAGCACCTAAGCATCATCAGATCTGCTTTCCAGGGCGGGTGAGGCTGTTCTGATTGATCCTAATCATGCGAAGCCCACGGAGCGCTATTAACTAAAGGATTTCTGAAAGCGTGCTTTCGATGGCAAGGCCAGAACAACCAAGGGACAGGATTTATTTTCCAAGTTAGACTGCTGCTCTAATAAAATCTGTTTTGTTTATAGTTTATTTTTTATAACTACTAAAAGATACTAGAGGGAAAAGCCAGATATTTTCAAGAAATGGGCGCAGACTCAATAAAAGTGTCTAGAAAGCATTGTTAACAAAGATGTAAAAACTGTGATCCCAGAGGCGCCCAGTGGTAGCACTCTTTTTGTTTGATAGACAAATCCTCAGGAAGACAAGCAACTCTATTCAACATCCACGGTCCTACTAGTTTCAGTATCAGAAACCAATTCCTTAAATAGCACTGATTCATCGCTCTAGGGAGCAAGAGCTAGACCTATAGTACAAATAGGTAGTACCAGCAGCATATCCGTTAACAAAGACAAAGCCTATCAAGATTGAAAACCCTAAGAACACTCTAAGCTTCAAACAAAAATATCGTATGTAAGCACACTTGTAAACCTACTAGTCAATCTGTACTCTACTTATCTCACCCTAGCTCTAACAGTTCTATTAAAGCATATCGAATACAAACCCTAGTTCTATTATAGTGCAAGCATACAAGAACACAGGAAGGGAATAGCTGCTCTACCACTCGCTCGATGCCCTCATCTCGCTTCGTTGCTGACCAGTCGTATGCAGCTGGTTTAGTGTTGTTGTTTGCTTGCGCAGCTTTGCTGCTTTCCTGGTTCCTGCTGCTAATGCATGGATAGGTCGATCATGAATAGGAAGACCTTTCATGGAAGAACACAGGTACGAACGAGAAATGCATTAAGAAGAATGCTAGTTGTTACGAATGAGTGGATTAACTTTCTGCGCTGATTTAATTGAATTGTTTTCGCCTGGTCACCAGATCCGTTTCTTTTTGTGTTCCGTGTACCGCACCGAAGCTTTACTTAGCCCAAGCAATGCCCTCCCATGCTTTCCGTTGGTCAACAACCAAGAAAATAGATAACTAGATTATCCTTCTTCACTACTCGTACAGGCTTGACTGAGTTAAGCTGTCTGGAGGAAATCATCGGTTCTCAATCAATCATGCCTCAACTAGATAAATTCACTTATTTCACACAATTCTTCTGGTCATGCCTTTTCCTCTTTACTTTCTATATTGCCATATGCAATGATGGAGATGGAGTACTTGGTATAAGCAGAATTCTAAAACTACGGAACCAACTGGTTTCACACCGGGAGACCAACATCCGGAGCAAGGACCCCAAGAGTTTGGAAGATATCTTGAGAAAAGGTTTTAGCACCGGTGTATCCTATATGTACTCCAGTTTATTCGAAGTATCCCAATGGTGTAACACCGTCGACTTATTGGAAAAAGGAAGAAGATCACTTTGATCTCTTGTTTCGGAGAACTAAGTGGCTCACGAGGAATGGAAAGAAATATATTCTATTTGATTTCGAAGTCCTCATATAGTACTTCTTCCAATCCTGGATGGGGGATCACTTGTAGGAATGACATAATGCTAATGCATGTTCTACACGGCCAGGAAGCATCGGTTTTTAATCTCATTATGACTTGGTCGTTCGGAAGAGCATTTTTATTGATCAGAATAGTGGAATGGAGGGCACTACAAGAAAAAGATACAATCGCCCCGCGAAGACAGAGGTTCTCGAGATTATCAATCGCTCTTTTTTTTAGTGTGGAGGAATAGGAAGGGAGCGAGACCAAGTCAAGCCACTAGGAGAGTAAGCCCTTCCCACGTGTCAAGTTGAATAAATGAATGCAGCCTCAACCAGAGAGATCAACCTGCGCCTTTGATTTCGCTGGCAGCGCAGAACGAACTAATCCGCGACCAGCAAGTTTTCCGAGAGCGAACTGAATGGAATTGTTACTTTCCAAAAATCTTGCTGAAAATCAAAGAAAGAAGGTCCATTTTCCCACGTAGTTCGTCGGTCAAACCAACGATTCTCTTATAAATAAAGAGATCTTTTTATAGTTCTTCTGCTATCAATGCAATGAAAGAACCATCCTTTTCTATTTGTTTGTCCTGTCAGATAGAAAGAAAATGTGACCCCAAAGAGCCCTTCTTTACTACTTTAGGGGGTGGGGGTGAAGGGGCGGTTAGATACAACCGAGGCAAAGTGGTTTATGATTGAATCTCAGAGGCATTCTTATCATTTGGTAGATCCAAGTCCATGGCCTATTTCGGGTTCACTCGGAGCTTTAGCAACAACCGTAGGAGGTGTGATGTACATGCACTCATTTCAAGGGGGTGCAACACTTCTCAGTTTAGGCCTAATATTTATCCTATATACCATGTTCGTATGGTGGCGCGATGTTCTACGCGAATCCACGTTGGAAGGACATCATACCAAAGTCGTACAATTAGGACCTCGATATGGTTTTATTCTTTTTATCGTATCGGAGGTTATGTTCTTTTTTGCTTTTTTTCGGGCTTCTTCTCATTCTTCTTTGGCACCTACGGTAGAGATCGGAGGTATTTGGCCCCCAAAAGGGATTTGGGTTTTAGATCCTTGGGAAATCCCTTTTCTTAATACCCTTATTCTCCCTTCATCCGGAGCTGCCGTAACTTGGGCTCATCATGCTATACTCGCGGGGAAGAAAAACGAGCTGTTTACGCTTTAGTAGCTACCGTTTACTGGCTCTAGTATTCACTGGCTTTCAAGGAATGGAAATTATCAAGCACCCTCCACTATTTCGGATAGTATTTATGGTTCGACCTTTTTCTTAGCAACTGGCTTTCATGGTTTTCATGTGATTATAGGTACTCTTTTCTTGATCATATGTGGTATTCGCCAATATCTTGGTCATCTGACCAAGGAGCATCACGTTGGCTTTGAAGCAGCTGCATGGTACTGGCATTTTGTAGACGTGGTTCGGTTATTCCCATTTGTCTCTATCTATTGGTGGGAGTATATGAAGGAACGAATCAGTGGATTGAGGAAAAAGCTCGAAGACAAAGAGAACCGGGCTTTTCCAAGAATTACTGCTGCTTTCCCACTCCCTTTGATTCTCATATACAAAAAGTATCTTCCACTTTCCTACCAAATCTCTCTCTATTCTGGCACATAAATGAAGGGATCGAAGAGATTATGGCGATCATGTTCAACCAAAAATGACTCGAATTTGATCGTAGTCTATTTGAGATTGTTTCTTTTAATCGTAATCAAAGATTTTTCTTGTCTCTCGTTTCTTTTCTGACAAATTGAAAACCTAATGGATCGAACTCATACCATATAGATAGGAAAGCCTTTCTTAACCATATTAAGATATTGGCTTTGTAGCAAGAAGCTTTCCCCGAAAATGCTCGTTTAAGTAAGGTCGTTGGGGTTCAGAAGTGGAAAGCGCATATCCGCAGTTAGGCAATGATAATTGTTTTGGTTCGGCCTGTCGTCACATATGAAATAACGGACGGTATAACTTCTAACTCATGAGGAGCTATGAAATTGCCTCCATGAAACAGAGGTAGTACCGTGCAGGAGCGCGCTGAGCTAGTGAGCCCTGGAGAGACCGATACTCAAGCTGTAGCGCTGCACACCGATCTCAACCCAGGAAAATCTATCTATGCATGATATTTATAGGTGGGGACTGTAAATGAGTAAGGCGTTCTGTCTAATTAGTTAGGATATTTATTCTATGAGTTACCGAGGAGTGGGAATGGGAAATGCAACAACAAGAAAGGATTTCTCCGGAGGAAGACTGACAGACAATCACAACTAAAAAGACGACGAAGAAACCGTTTTTCAGGTTGAAAAGATTTCATCATCCCTATCCCTTTCATCCAGCCAATTGACAATGCTAGAAAGGGAACTTAATCCCTAGCCGGTGTTTTAGAATCTATAGAATCAGCCGAATCTGACTCTATCATTGAATTTCTTTTCATTGACATCTGCCTGCTTTTTGAAATTTCCCATATAGCCGAGCTGGCACCTAGGGCTGCTTCTGCTAGGCAATCATCTTACATGGGACTATTCTTGCAATCTGACTGGGACAAAAATTCCACTACCAGGACCACTACTGATGACTGACTGATCTAGAGAGCTCCGCCTGACGGTTAGGTGGTTCGGTTTGCTTCAAGGAAGGGGTTCTTCGAGGAAAGGTTCGGGTGTGGAAGGAGGTGATAGGAAGCTCTTTCTTCTAGAGGGAGTAGACAGCCTCTGAACTCGAGTCAAGAAATTCTGGAAGAAATGGTTACAGACCAGGTAAGTGTACCTGAAGTGTAAAAGACACATAAATGCCATACGTAAGATAGATCACCACAAGGAGAGGAGAGCCGGGTAAGGCAAAGGAAGGATAAATGATACACTCTTTAGAACAACTTAGATGTCACGGAACGTAAAAACCAGATAGAAAAGAATGAGATCACCAATCCTATAACAACTGCTATCCTACCAACGTCTTTCAATGTGCTATCCTACGACGTCTGACGTCCAGGAACGCCACTGATTCAATGTTTTAGTGAGGGAAGCTTTTGACTGATAAGGGCACTCTACCCCTGGAGTGCTTTGGCTACCC
>JAQPCC010000243.1:0-63591 GCA_028392965.1 Lindernia subracemosa
TAATTAAATAAATATTTTTTTAATTTTTATTTATAAAATAAGTTAAAAAAAATACTTATTAATAAAATAAGTATTTTCGTAACTCAGAGATACGAGTTATAACTCGTATGTCAGAGTTACGAGTTATAACTCGTAACTCAGATACGAGTTATAACTCGTAACTGATACGAGAAACCGTAACTCGTATCTCTAAGTTACGAGTTAGATCTACCGACACCGACAAACTCTGCCACTGCTAACTCGTAACTTAGAGATACGAGTTACGGTTTCTCGTATGTTAAAAGTGCGAGTTAATATAACTCGTATCTCCACATACGAGTTATATCTATAAATTCACCATTCGAAACGAAATATTATATCAAACACATCACCGATCACTCACATCACATACAGAAATGGTGTCCAATAATATACAAGTGTTAGTTTATTTCGGTGGTGAAATTATTCACACATCTAATTCAACCATCAAATACAGTATTGATCCTATAGGGTACCGGCGAATTCGTCGTTCTACCAATTTTTCCGAATTTCTGTCATTCTTGTTTGAAATTACGGGTGCTGATAGCAGTTCTTGTTCGTTGATTGTTTATGGCAAGAATGAATACTTTCAACACTCTCGCATATTTCATCAACTACTACAGATTTCCAACGACAGCGACTTATCATTCTTCATACACCCTGATTCCGAATTCAACCATCTTGAGGTTTTTGTTGAAAAAAATGAATACGGCAATTTTGATCTCAATGAAGATTCTCATCCAAATTTTGAAGACAGAAGTGGGTTTCAGCAATTTGAATTTGGTTCATCGAGTCATGCGTGTCCAGAGATGCCTGATATAGTCACAGTTACAAGAGGGTTCGAAAATGTGTCAATTGATGTTCCTATATTAGACGTGCCGGAAGCCGAGCAGGAAGATGAGCCAGAAGGCGAGCAAGAAGTCGAGCCAGAAGTCGATGTCAGTGATTCTGAAGCAGACGATGAAAATCTCTTGTCCGAGTTTCCAGATCCCAACGATCCTGAAGCTGTCAACGACGATGAGAATCCACCTAATGCCACTGCACCAGTAATGATCCTCGAGCAATGTACCAGTCTGTTCCCTTTAATCATACATATCAAATGCCACCTTCCGATGTTGATGGCTACGGTGGATGCGGGGACTTTATGATCAAGAAACTCCCACATTTTGTCGAGGTATGATTTTTCAAAGTAAAGAACATTTACAACATGCTGTAGACGATTATTCGATCAGGGTAGTTAGGCGCGAGTATCATGTTAAAGAAAGCAGCAATACCGTTTGGAGTGTAGAATGCAATCACAGCAGTGAATGCCCTTGGAGACTTAGAGCCAGTTTGAAGCGTAAAGAAGGTTATTGGAAAGTGACAAAATATGGAGAGCCACACGCATGCTACATGACTGAGTTGTCCACAACTCATCGTAATATTTCTCGGAACGTGATTGCCGACAAGCTTGTTGGCGTTGTAAAGACAGACCCTCACTTCCTACCCAAAAATGTACAGCAGCTCATAAAAGATAAATTTGGCTACGATATCTCGTACATACAAGCTTGGCATGGACTCAAAAGAGCTATGGAAAATGTTTATGGCACGTGGGAAGATTCCGTGAAGAAGCTTCCAATTTTTATGAAAGCTTTACAACATTACAATCCAGGAACAATCGTGAAGTGGCTGCACATTCGCACTAGCACGCCTGGGGAATATAAGCTTGGGTACGTTTTTTGGGCATTCAAACCAAGTGTTGACGGTTTTCGACATTGCCGTAAAATTGTTTGTGTTGATGGTACGCATTTATACTCAAAATATCAACACAAAATGTTGATTGCTACATCACTCGACGCCAATCAGAACGTCTTCCCCCTAGCCTTCTCCATTGTCACCGAAGAAAGTGAACATTCTTGGAAATGGTTTTTCTCAACCTAAATACACATGTTCTACAGAACCAGTCTGTTTGCCTTATTTCCGATCGTCATCCAGGTTTGTCTTTCACTAAGTTACTCAGACGTGCCTTATATGTATATTTAGTTGTATAAATTTAATTTATAATATGTAAATATCGTCTTGTAGGTCTTATGGCTGCAGTAAGAGTGACGACTGCTTTTAGGCCCCCAAATGGAGTACATCGTTTCTGTCTGCGGCATATAAAATCCAACTTTTACAAGAAGTTCAAAAGCCAACAGCTGAAAGATTTATGTCACAGAGCTGGAACTGCGCATACGTTGAACAAATTCGACCGCATCATGAATCAGATTCAATTGATTGATAAAAAAGCCTGGCAATGGTTGATAAATGTAGACGTGGAGCTGTGGACTTTTGTTCACGATGGTGGCACTCGATGTGGTGTTATGACGACCAACATTTCTGAGGGTCTTAACGGTGTATTAAAGGGGGCACGATTGCTCCCGCCGCGAGCTATCGTCGATTTCACTTTTCATAGGTGCGTACAGTATTGGCGTGATCGGTATCAGGAAGCTGCGGTAGCAATGGACAATACTGAAACAGATTGGTCACGCTATGCAACAAGAATGTTTCAAAATTGGACGAGGCAATCTTGGGATCATGCTGTCTATCGATTTGATGTCCGACAACATACGGCCGAAGTTGTAACAGCTGGCGTTCATACACAAACACATGTAGTGAATATTAGCGCTGGAACATGTTCGTGTGGAAACTGGAGCATGTACAAGATCCCATGCTCTCACGCACAAGCGGCATGTCGTCATTGGCAAATCCAGTCCGGTCAATATGTCGCGCCATATTACAGCAAAGTCTCGTACTCAGCCACATATCAGGGTGTTTTCGAGCCACTACACGACGAATGTTATTGGGCTGATGCAGATTTTAATCTTACTCATAACGAAGCACGTCGAGCAATAACAGGACCAGGAAGATATCGGAGAACTCGTATTCACAATGAGATGGATAGGGGTGAAACTCGTGCTAGGCAGCGTGGAAGACACTGATACGTTTACACTCATTCTGTATTGTTTGAGTCCCGTTGTTTTATTTTATTTTATATAATTAATTAAAACGAGATTCATAATAAGAATAAGTCAATACAAATTACAAATGACGTCTAATCTACTGTCCACGATGAAAAAAATGAGAACCAGTCCCACAACGCCTAGGCCTACGCACTCTATTTCCTCGTCGGACATCAGCCTGATCTTCATCATCAGGACTTCTCGAGCGCCGCGTATGTGGTGAAGGTGTCATAAACACCTGAAATATAATCCCAAATAATAAATAATAATAATAATAAAAAAATAATAATAAAAATATAATAACAAAACAATGAAATAATAAAAAAAGAACAATATTATTATTTACCGTGTTTAGATCTATATCATCGAAGAACGATGAGTGTGGATCATCGTGCACCTGAGATGGCCCGACCTCGTATGGCTGAGACGGCCCCGGCTCATATCGATCAGATGGCCCGACCTCGTACGGCCCCGACTCATATCGGTGCGAGTGTCCAACATCTGGATCACGTTCTCGTCTTGGCTGCTGACGTCTGCCAATAAACATGTTCTCCATCTGATACGCCAGACGTCGTGCTTCTTCAACGTTATCGTCTCTAAAATAATCTGCCTGACGAGATATGTGATGTTCCTATAATTAACAATGCAAGTTAGAATATGATAAATAGAAAACAAATATAAGTTAATATACCAACAAAACTCACAATCGTCGATAAGAATACGGCATCACCCATCTGAAAGCCCCGGGGCACCTGCCTAGCGTTCGGAGAGATGTAGCGTCGTGTAATGCGATAGTACCAGTCGTAGTAACCATCATGGACCGATACCTGTGGAGTAGCAGTCGGACCACTGACAACGGTCTGATCTCGTTCCGCCCATCTCTGTATCCACTCCGCATGAACTGTCGTCCAGTCCATCCCTGTGCGCACACGACGTTCGAACGAATGGAGATTCCGTTCGCGAAAGCTAGGCTGAGCGGGGATGCCTTGGATAATCCCAAACTGACGCAGAACACGCTCTGGATAATGTAGCTCGACGATATTGAAGAAGATCAAAGGGCACATCGAACGACTAGCTAATGGCAGGCACTCGGGAGGTAACGACTCAATCTCCGGTAAAGAAATGTCGTAGGGCGCCCACACAAATTGCGACATCTGCATCATATCGAGCACCTCGCGCATAGTGCGTATATTCGAACGCGTCGAACTGGTATGATCCAATCGAGCGTTCCACCTACGAAACAATAAACATTTAATAATATTCGACTAAATAAATAATTTACTACATATAAATAATAATAAGTATATATAATAAATTAATTATAATACCTTGCAGCATTTGGTGGCATCGGCAGCTCAAACCCATTAATTACTTGGGGCGCCATATGGATGCGCTCCACTACACGAACGGGCTGTAAAGGCAGGATTCTCATCCACGCCCACACCTACAAAAAATATTACATTAAATCTATGATTACGAAAATATAAAATTCAAATTTATTTGAATTTTATAAATTATTACCTGCAACAGCCGTAGAGGTCCGCCTATATTAAGCTTTTTCGGCTGACATGCCGAACAAAGCTCTCTATACAAAAAGGCGAGTACTGCACTGCCCCAACTATAAGTGTGCACCTCGTCGATGTCCTCTAATAACTGGAGGAATGTGAGCGAGACGGTGCTGGCGCTACAATCGGGGAACATAACTGCACCAAATAACAGCATCGCATATCCACGTGCAGCTTGCTCGACTTCTACTTCCTCACTGTCATCTGTGACTGGATTGGCTATATACCAATCCGCTAGAGCTCTCATCGCTAACGCCGTCCCCTTAAGTTTGTCTTGTGGTGGTCGATATCCTAGCAACCGCTCACACTCATCCTGCCACTGCGACGTCGTCCTCGACTCGATCACACCCGAAACGGACTCACCATCTATCGGCAACCTCCATAGTATACCGACGTCCGCTAGCGTAACAGTCGCCTCCCCAACAAAAAAGTGAAACGTATGCGTCTCTTTCCTCCATCGCTCTACTAACGCAGTAATCAAGTGGGGGTCTACTTTATGCGACATGCAGCTATATACCCGTACAATCCCATGTCATCCAACTTCTTCAGCAAACGACCGTGTAGAATTATAGGCTGCTCTTTCGTACCCCATACAACATTTTCTAACGATCTAATCTTGATCGTTTTATCGATCACGTCCGCATCCAGCAGGACATCACGAGATCGATGATTCGACTGCATCGTCAACACCGAATCATCGATAGGGCCGTACAAAGTCGTGTCTTCCATCCTACGAAGAACAACACAATACAACGCAAACGAACGACAAAAACATCAACAAAAACACCAATAAATCCAATGAATACGAACGACAAAAACACGCGTTAATCCCAACACAAATATTCTTAATTCTACGAATAATTTCGACACAAATTATCCTCAACAATACATTCATCAATTCTTCGAAATCAATAAATAATCCCAACAATTTCATACGAAATCAACAAAATACTCCTAATACAATCACAAAAAAACTAACCCGTACCTATTAGCTACGAGTTCTCTCGTCTTGCACCGTCGCCGTCGTTCCCGTTCGCCGTTCGCCGTCGCCGTTCTCCGTTGCCGTCGCCGTCGCCGTCCGTCGCCGTTCGCCGTCGCCGTCGCCGTCGCTTCGCCTCGCTTCGTCGCGTCTGTCTGCGTCGTCGCGCTGTTGGTCGTATAATAGATCAACTCGTAACTCAGAGATACGAGTTATAACTATCTCTGAGTTACGAGTTATAACTCGTAACTCTGACATACGAGTTATAACTCGTATCTCTGAGTTACGAAAATACTTATTTTATTAATAAGTATTTTTTTTAACTTATTTTATAAATAAAAATTAAAAAAATATTTATTTAATTAAAAAAGCCACTTGGCCAATCATCAAAAACATCATTCCAACATTGCGGTGAAGAAGACAAAGCGATTTAGTTCATAATTTCATATTACAACATAATTATAATACATATTAAGGAAAATAATAAACATTACGATGCAATAGAGAAATTAATATAATTCAACTTCTTTTAGTTGTCAGAAATTAAGAAGCTGAAGGTACTCGTCGAACAAGGTGTCGAACATGTACACGTCATCACTCCCCATCGGAGCCGAACCAGCCGGCAAGAGAAAGCCACCGTCGTCGTTACCACCACCACCGCCGTGGTAACCACCAACGCCGCCAGCCCCGAGCTCGAACACAGGCTGCTTGTTACTCCACGTAACCTCCGCAGCCGCCGTCGCAGCCACGACAGCCGCCTCTCCTCCGCTCGAGTCGTTGTTGCTGCTGCTCGACGCCGCCAGGCTGCTGCGGCTCTCCGTCCTCGGCATCGCTGGTAACGACGACGCCGTCACCCTCATGGGCTTGGGCGAGTACACCTTAACCTTCGCGACTGTGTCGTTGCCGTTGACCTTGGTCGTCGCATCCGCCTCGGTTTGACCGGCGGCTGACTTGGCCGCCGCCGGCTTCTTTTTCTTCCTGAGGGGGTTGTCTGCAATAATAACATCATTGTCGTTTTTCTTGGACTTCTTAGAGGGCTTGGGCAGTGGTTTGTTAGGGTTAGGACTAATCCCAGAAGTCTGCAGCTTTTTAAGGAGGTAAGTGTTCCAATAGTTCTTGATCTCATTGTCAGTTCGACCTGGTAATCTGCCGGCGATTAACGACCATCGATTTCCCAAGAGGCCGTGCAGCCGTACGATCAAATCCTCTTCGTCCTCGCTGATGTTCCCCCGCACGATTCCCGGCCGGAGGTAGTTCATCCACCTCAGCCTACAGCTCTTACCACATCTCAACAGCCCTGTGTAATAATAACGTGTTAATAAGAACATCATGCACATAACTAAAAGGTACAAGAACGCAAAGCGTAAGGTACAAACCAGCTTTCTTGGGAAGAGAACGCCATTGGCCTTCGCCGTGCTTTTGGATGAACTCTGTGAGAAGAGCGTCTTCTTTGGCTGACCATGGACCTCTCATTAACCCCACCTTGGAGCAACATGGAGCCCGACCCATTTTTTTTTTTGGGAAATAGTTTGAACTCCTCCTAGGATTAGTACAATAAAGAAAATGAGAGGCACTGAGATGAGCTTCTTTGGGGTTTATTTATATTATTCAGACAGTGAGAAGCAGCCACAGAGAGAGAGAGAGAGAGAGAGAGAGATTTAACACATTTGCAGCCATGAAAGTAGTGGGATTTATTTATAGGCCAACTTTACATCAAAATAAAAGTATTAATTAATCTTTAAGTCTGAAAAATATATTTATTTATATTACACGAAATAATTCGTGTACCATTCCCTGTCCTGAAGTTGGGATTTTTTATTATTATTAAAATCAAGAACATAGTTGTCAAATTAGAGAAGAGATATTATGTCTTATAAAAAGAAAAATAAATAAATAAATTGATCTTGGATGCAAATATATAAAAGAAAAAAATAATGACAGTGGGTTTTTTATTAAGCTTCATGTGTAATGTTTAGTGTTATTTTAGTTTCATACTTAATACTACTCTTTGGATTCAGATCTCAACGCTCTACCATACCAACGACTAATATGGTCAACGGTCAACTCTGATAAATTAATACATGTTCGTGCTAATTACTGGATATTTTCTAAAAAGGTTTCTTTTATATTGAAAGATAATCATAATAGTGTCATTTTTATTTGATTTAGATTTGAATCATTATAAATATACTACTTAAATGTCGGAGAATCTCAACTTGATCTCCTATCATAATTGTTTCATGTTAAGAGATATTATAATATTCCAATTTAATATCAAGATGGGTCGAAGTATATATTTTGAAAAGATAATGCCAGCAGATTAGTATAATTTTTTTAGTGGTTAGTATTTATATTAATGTAACAAATTGATAAAAATCACACAAGTCTGAACTCGATATTGTAAAAGCCATTCAATTGATAAGTAAATATTTCATAATTGATGTGCGTCAATTCAAGATAACTATTCATATATTCACTTTGCTATTTCATATATGATGTTTCTTTATTTAATATATTTTAATAAAAGTCAAACTCTGCGAGAACTAAAAGTCACATGCTAACTACAAACTTTAGAAAAAAAGAAAAAAAAAAGTAATCTCTACCTTACATAATTTCCAAGAATGTAATGGAATGGAATGGTCAATTCTTTTGTTCCCACTATACCAAGCACATATATGTAGTCAATTTTGACACGTTTGCAATTGAGATATTTACAGAGTATTTATCTCATTTTTTTTTTTTATTATTATTATTTTATTTTTATGTTTTTCGATGCATATATATGATATTATATAATACATTGACAGTACATTTAATATATCATTGTATGGGACCTCAAGTAAACCATATTGTCCGTCTAAAATTAAAATAATTTTGGACGAACATTACGGTTTGATATATATATATATATATATATATATATTATATAGATATAAAAAAACACTAATTTGATGCGAAGATCAACTATATTGTAGGTTCAAGAAAGCGATTCATTTAAAATTAGCTGACCGAATCAATAAAATCAAGTACAATTATTTCACATCGTCTATAATATAAAGTGCTCAATAATATATATATATATATATATATATATATATTTTCGTGGCTAAGAACTTACTGGTCGAAAAATCAACATAGACTATGCGTGTATAATTCGAACTCACCAACCAGGAAAAAAGAAACCTACTTATTATTATTATTATTATTATTATTATTATTATTATTATTATTATTATTATTATTATTATAAACAAAAGACAATCACACAGACACAGTTCGAACGTGAACATCATTTTAGTATCTTCCTTACAAAACTATCGTCAGTTTGATAGCATATATTATATATATATATATATATATACTAGTAATTTTTTTGCACACCGATGTGTGTGCATTGATATATAAATATGTACAATATTACTTTTTATATTTTAAGTTATTTATAATTCAAAATATTTTATATATGAAATTATATCATTAATTTTAATTGTATATAAATTCAAATATATAAATTGAAAAAATTTAATTAATAAGGGTACAATTGGAATTAAACGAAAATTTGAAGGGTAAAATAGTACTTGATAGTTGACATACTAATTAATTGAGGGTGGTTACTCTAGATCCTCACCAATAATATATAGTATAGATAACTAATTCAACTTTAATTATGTCCATAGCATTAGCAGCCAATGTTTTGTCTACTGTAAAATCTACTTTGTCCTAAGATCATTAATTTATAATAAATCCCCACTAATCATGTTTATCTTCTTAAATAGAAATATATTAGACCACGATGTTTGGTAAAGTGATTTTAATTACGACATTGATAATAATGATAGAAACTATATTTCATGTATGATAGTATCTATTTATCTAATTAAAAAAAGATTTAATGAGTTGAATGTCTCATAAACGTTGAATTTAATTTAAATGGGAGGAGTTGGTTCTTCATTCATTGTCGTAGCCAACCAACGGCCAGCAATCAAAAAGACCCTTTCAAATGATTTTATTACAATATATTCAATTATTAAAACATACGCGTGCATTATTAAAAATTCAATTCTATAGTACAAAAACTCAACAAAGTCGTATGTATATTGTAATAAGTTCGTTATCATGTCATTTTATTCGTTGGTCTCTAAAGTACCATTAAAAATATTTCATTTCATCAATTCATAATGTCACATATCTCTATAATCGTAGTTGGAAAAAAAAATAATAATTACGTACGCATTTAGGAAGAACAATTCAAGTCAACGAAAATAAAGCATTTCTATTATGAAATAATTAATTGTGGATGTTTTAAATAATAATATTAGTTAAATTATTGATGATTTGGAAGTATTGTATTAAATGATGAACAAGGTGTTTAATTGAAGAGTTTGTATTTTAGTGTGAGGTGTATAATTTTAATTAATGTGATTAGTTGTAATAGTGAATTATTAGTAGTATAAATAGGTGATTAGAGTTCATTGTAAAACACACAAGTATTGAAATACTTAATCTCTCTCTAATCTCTCTCTCTTTATTATTATAAGCTATATTTTCATTATAATCTTAATATAAGTATAATTATAATAAAATAATCTTAATATAATATTAATCACAATTAATATTTTTATAACACGTTATCATCACGACCGCTCTCCGTCGTCAAGATCAACCTCCGTCGAAGATCTCGTACGAGTTTAGTCGATGTATGATAATTTAATTTTTAATTTATACTAATCGTATATTAATTGTGATTAATTTAAAATATATATTATAAAAGTATTGTTTAAAATTTTTATAACTAAACGCCAATACCCGAGTGGTTTCGCGGAATATCGTTCACTACAAGTGACGAGAGGTCCAGGTTTCGATCCCTGTGGAGGCGTGTGGATTTTTTTTTATTTATGCACGTACACAACACAAGCCCACGAGGTCTTGCGGTAATCCCAACCTCAGTAGCGGCATATTATTAATTTTTCTTTAATAAAAAAATGTCGTTTTATACAACGATGGATCTTCTACTCCTTACATTATTTACGGTGATCCTTTCCGCTATGTGGATAATATTTTTACCAATGTTTTTAAAATATAATTATTAATTGTAATTTCTTTAATATTATAATTACTGAAATATATTTTATTTTGAAGGATGTCGCTCTGTCCGATGTTTGATCTTTTACTTATGATTATTATTACGGCGACACTGATCTGGATGTGGATATCATTTTTTATAAGAACTTTTACAAAAGAAGATATAAAAGAAGATTTAAAAGAAGATTAATTATAAGTTTTTTTTATTATGTAATGTTTTAATAACATGTTTTGTATTTTATTATAGTAATATGTCGAACTTGGCGAGCCTTGAGTTTGTTGCACTCGATATCACTGGAAAAAATTATTTACCTTGGCTACTAGATGTTGAAATCCATTTGAAAGCAAAAGGTTTAGGTGACACCATTGATCCCACGAAAATCACAACTGAACAAGACAAGGCGAAAGCTATGATTTTTCTTCGCCACCACATTCACGAAAATCTGAAAGTTGAATACTTAACAGAAAAGAATCCAACTGAGTTGTGGAAAAACCTGAAAGAACGATATGGCCACTTGACAACTGTTATTCTCCCCAATGCAAAGTACGAATGGCTGAATTTACGATTGCAGGATTTTACGTCGGTAAGTGAATATAATTCTGCCGTTTATAGAGTTACTTCCACGTTGAAATTATGTGGAGAAACAATTACTGATAACGATATGCTGGAGAAAACATTCATCACATTTCATCCACAGAATATGATATTACAACAGCAATATCGGGAGAGAAAATTTAAAAAGTATTCTGATCTAATTTCTTGCTTACTTTTGGCTGAGCAAAATAATGAATTGCTGGTGAAAATCACGAATCCGAACGACTGGTTCTACTGCACTCCCTGAAGCGAATGCAGTCAAAATTAATAATGACAACAGTCGAGGTAATGATCGTGGACGTGGTCGTGGTGGATATCGCGGCCGTGGACGTGGTCGTGGTCAAGGTCGTGGTCAAGGCCGTGGTCGTGGCCGAGGATATTATGGTGGTGGTTATCAATATTTCCGTGGTGGTTATCATAATTATCGTGGCGGTCATCAAAATATTCCCCAGAAGAGGAAAAGTTTTGATAATAAAGATGAGAAGAGGCAAAATGAATAAAAGAATAATGATGAAAAATGTTATCGTTGCGGTGGTTCTGGCCACTGGTCGCGCAATTGTCGTACGCCCAAACATCTTGTTGAGCTATATCAGGAATCTCAAAAGGACAAAGGAAAGAAAATCGAAATGAATTTTGTTCAGGGTGAATTCGCCTCTACCTCTGATGCCAATGATGAAAATGCTCATTTGGAAGCTGCGGATTTTCTGATCGAAGAAAGTTAATCTGTTATGATTTTATTTATGCATTATGATTTACTATTGTGTGTTTTATTATATATCGTTGTTTTAAGTTATCTATATGTTTGTAATGCAATATTTCTTTTTCAATAATAAATATTATGTGTTTGTTTATAAAGGATATTATTTGATGGATGCGGGCATGTGCAATGAAGAATTGTGTCTTGCAGACTGTGCAACGACGAATACGATTCTAAAAAATAAGAAATATTTCGATCATCTTGATATGAAAGAAGCCAGTTTTATTACTATATCGGGTAGCACGAATATAATTGAGGGCTCCGGAAGAGCTAATGTTTTACTGCCCAGAGGAATTGAAAATGCTTTATATTCTCCTAAGTCTTAAAGAAATTTATTAAGCTTTAAAGCTATTCGACATAACGGATATCATATTGAGACTGCAGAAAAAGGAGATATTGAATATTTGCATATTACAAAAGTGATATCGAATGACAAAAGAATTGTGGAAATATTACCATCTTTTGACTCTGGGCTATATTACACATATCTTAAAACAATTGAATCACACGCTATCGTAAACCAGAAGTTTACTAATGATAATACATTTGTTGTTTGGCATGACCGGTTGGGCCATCCCGGTTCAATTATGATACGGAGAATAATTCAAAATTCACGTGGACATTTAATGAAGAACCAGAAGATTCTTCAATCGAATGAATTATCATGTGTTGCTTGCTCTAAAGGGAAGTTGATTATTCGTCCATCACCAATAAAAATAAAGAATGAATCTATAAGATTTTTGGAACGTATACAAGGTGATATTTGTGGACCGATACATCCATCGTGTGGACCATTTAGATATTTCATGGTATTGATTGATGCATCAACTAGATGGTCTCATATATGTTTGTTATCAACGCGGAATGTAGCTTTTGCGAGATTGCTTGCTCAGTTGATTCGATTAAGAGCACATTTTCCGGATTATCCGATAAAGAAAATACGCCTTGATAATGCTGGTGAATTTACTTCCAAGGCATTTAATGAATATTGCATGTCTATTGGAATTGATGTTGAGCACCCCGTGCCACATGTCCATACGCAAAACGGTCTTGCAAAATCGTTGATTAAAAGGTTGCAATTAATTGCAAGACCATTATTAATGAAGTCGAAACTTCCCTCATCTTGTTGGGGACATGCTATATTACATGCAGCGGCACTAATCCGCATCAGGCCAACAAGTTATAATGATATCTCCCCGATACAAATGGTTTATGGTCAGGAACCAAATATTTCCCATCTGAGAATTTTTGGATGTGCGGTATATGTTCCAATTGCTCCACCACAACGCACGAAGATGGGCCATCAAAGGAAGTTGGGAATATATGCCGGATTTGAATCTCCATCGATAATAAAATATTTAGAACCTCTAACTGGAGATTTATTTACGGCTAGATTTGTCGATTGTCATTTCGATGAATCGAATTCTCCGACATTAGGGGGAGAAAAGAAACAGCTGGAAATGAGTATAAGTTGGAATGAATTATCGCTAAATCATTATGATCCTCGAACGAAAGAATGTGAACTAGAAGTTCAAAAGATAATTCATTTACAAGGTTTAGCTAATCAACTGCCAGATAGTTTTACTGACCTTAAAAGAGTGACTAAGTCACATATACCAGCTGTTAATGCTCCTGCAAAAATTGATGTTCATGGAGAACATATAAGGATCGAGCCTAAGCCACAATTGAAACGTGATAGGCCCTCGGGTTCCAAAGATAAAAATCCTCGAAAAAGAAAAATGAGCAAATAATAAGAATGGTCAGTCGAGGATTTATTGACTCTAGAAGAGTCAATGGGCATTAATGACTATGAGAATGAAAATCAGGTACCTGAAATTTATGAAAATAATGATAATGAAGAGATCTCGATAAACTATGCCCAAAATGGAATTAGATGGAACCGAGAAAAAGTCAACGTTGACGATAAATTCTCATTTAACGTAGCGCTACATGAAATAAATGAGATAAATGAGAATGAGGATCATGAACCAAGGTCTGTTAAAGAATGCAGACAAAAAAATGATTGGCCAAAATGGAAAGATGCAATCGAGGCAGAATTAAAATCACTTGAGAAACGAAAAGTTTTCGGACGTGTAGTCCGCATACCAGAAAATATAAAGTCGGTTGGATATAAATGTGTTTTCATCAGAAAGAGAAATGAAAACGGTGAAATTGTGAGATACAAAACACGGCTTGTTGCACAAGGCTTTTCACAACGACCTGGTATTGATTATGAGGAGACGTATTCTCCTGTGGTGGATGCAACTACTTTTCGTTATTTAATTAGTCTGGGTAGAGGTGGCCAACCGGTTCCGGTTTCCGGTTCCGGTTCCGAACCGCCGGTTCCGGTTGGGCTAAAGGCCGGAACCGAAACCTAATCGGGGTTCCGGCGGTTTCGGTTCCGGTTTAAACCGGCCGGCCGGTTCCGGTTCCGAACCGTTTTTTTTTATATAAATAAAAATTTGATTATTATAATTAAATAAATTCACACTTCGTCCCAAAGAAAAAATATTAAACGTACTGAAAAATAATTGAATCTTGTAATATAAAAAAAATTACATGTTACAATGTTTTAAAATAAAGAAATAAAAAACTTAAACAAAAAAAATTACAACTTATAAAAAAAAAAAATTGGGCTTGAACTTTTTGATAAGGTGCCTACGTATCCTCGCTCGTCGAGTCGAGGAATCAAAGTCCACGTAGTTCTTTTAACTTACCTCGCAGTCGCGCCTCGCTCAATCGCTTCCGGTAGTGTTCGTGTTCGACGTGTCGTCGTACGCGTCTTCTTCTTCGTCCGTATCGTCGAACTTCGGTTCTTGTGTTCGATTCTCCGCCCTTGTCCAATCGTCAAGTAGACATTGATATTCTAGATTTTTCGGGGTTAATCTAGAACGTCTTTCGTCCAACGTATAACCTCCAATGCTAAACGCCGATTCGACGGAAACATTTGAGGCCGGACACGCTAAAATCTCCTTTGCTATTCTCGAAACCACCGGAAAGGTCCTCGCTTTTCTCGACCACCACCTTAGAAGATCAAACTCGTTCGGATCCGGAAACTCGAACAACGAGCCCATATACGTCTCGACCTCGCCGTAAGGACTCCCGCTTCTCGATCGTTTGTTTGATCTCGAGTCGTACATGTTTTGGAGTCGTGCGAACATCGGGTTCGAAGATCCGCCTTGTTGATCGCTCGAACCGCCATCGCCGTCGCCGTCGCCGAAGTTGATCCTATAGTCTCTAAAAACATCGTACAAGAGCTCCCTCGCGTGGTTTGCAATCGCCGAGTGGTTCGGCCTCGGAATGACGACGTCAAAACCTGCATCAAAATCTAATACCTCTCTCGAGCCAAACAAGCCTTCATAATACATATCTAACATATCACACAAACCGTCTAAACGAATCCGAGGATCCAAAAGTTTAGCAACTAAAAACATCAGGAATTTCTAAAAAATACTTCAACCATTTGCTCTTCATAAGATGCACACACATTTGCATACCGGGAGTGTTCGAATAATAGGCTAAAATAGTTGCAATTTTTACACAATGATCTAAAACTATAGGCGAAGTCGGATAATAAACACCGGACAATGAAACAGTGGCTTCTTTAAAAATTTTCAAAATTTCCATCAAATCGTAACATGCATCCCAACAAGCAGGCCAAATTGAAACATCGTGATCGGTAATACTACCAAAAAATGCACATATAAGATCCTTATATTGACGAGTCTCATATAATAAATCGTACGTTGAGTTCCAACGGATCTTGATGTCGTTGGAGAACCTCTTCGCACATACATTTGAATTCTTCGCACATACATTTGAAATCGCAATCCTAATTGACTTAATATGCTCCTGAAAAGCATTTAAGCCATCTTGAACACATAAGTTTAAAATATGACACAAGCATCTAACATGAAAAAATTGCGCGCCAAAATTTGGTTGACAAATTTCGGTCAAGTGACGTATACTAGCGGTGTTAGCGCTAGCATTGTCGAAACCAACTGAAAAAATTTTTGATGTCAAACCATATTCTTGTAAAATAGTTTGAATTTTTCGTGCAATGTTTTGGGCGGTATGCTCACTATCAAATCCCCTATATGCAATCAAACGTTTTTGCATTGTCCACGTATCATCAATCCAATGACACGTAATACCCATATAATGATGTGTTTGCCATGATCCGCCCAAATATCAGAACAAATTGAAACTTTGTGTGGAAGATTTTCAAACATTTGTTTCAAAGAAAATTTAACCTCGAGAATTGCTTTTCGAATATCACGAGTAACCGTTTTTTGAGTCACCGGTTTACAAGCCGGATTAAGACCAAGTTGAGCAAATTTTTTGAAAAGTTCATCTTCCACAAAATTAAACGGAAGATGTTTTGCGGACACAAATTTCGCTAATTGTTTCCTAAAATTAGCTTCGGAATATTTAAATAAATTAGAAGACGTACCTCCCTCACCGTGTTGTGACGACACCGTCCCCGCGGAACCGGTAATTTGCGTCTGAGACCGGTCGATGCCCACTTTGTCCGGATGTTTCTTGTTGAGGTGGTTCGTGAACGTACCGTACCCGCCTCCGTGCTTGAACGAGTAGACCCTCCCGCAATAGTTGCACGTCACCTCGTAATCCTTGGAATTTGGCGCCTTCTGCACCCTCTTGAAATGGATCGCAAATATGTCGGATCGGAGTGTTGTCGCCTTCCTTTGAGTTTGGCTCTCTTGGGTCGGATCGCCTTGGACTTCGGGTTCGGGATCTTCGGGCTCGTCGCTCCATTCGGGTGGAAGCTCGAACATAAAATCGTTTTCGACACTTTCATCGACGATTCGTGGAGGGTCAATATCGGGAATCATCGGACTTTTTCCTTTGTCGCCTCGGCCTCGGCGGGGAGCACCACGAGAAGAACCGCTACCACGACTTGACATTTTTTTAATATATTAGAATAAAAATATTAATATAAAAGATTAATAATTAATATAATATTAATAATACTTAGTATTTTTTCGAGCACGTGCACGGTGGGTTTAATAACACGAGAGAGATTGAGAGAGAGATTGAGAGATCAAGTGTGGAAAAATAACTTCATTTCATCCCCTATTTATAGATTTTCAAAAAAAAATAAAAAATAAAAAAATCCAACGGTCACGAGATCTCGGCCGTTAGATTCTAACGGTCACGAGATCTCGACCGTCCATTTTTAAAAAAAAAAATTAAAACCGGCGGTTTGAACCGCCGGTTCACGGTTTGGTTTACGGTGGAACCGAAACCTAACCGGATAAAAACTGGTTTCGGTTCCGGTTTTCCGAACCGGTTGTCCACCTCTAAGTCTGGCAGTACGTGAAGGACTCGATATGCGTCTTATGGATGTAGTCACTGCTTATTTATATGGATCACTTGACATTGACATATATATGAGACTTCCCGAGGGATTTCAGTTGCCTGAAAATTCAGTGCCCCGAAATGAGTACTCAATCAAGCTAAATAAATCACTTTATGGATTAAAGCAATTTGGGCGTATGTGGTATAATCGCCTAAGTGAATATTTATCGAAAGAGGGGTATAAAAATGATCAAACTTGTTCGTGCATATTTATGAAAAGATCTGGAAATGAATTTGTCATCATTTCAGTTTATGTTGATGATAGTAACATAATTGGAACTCTTGAAGAGTTATCAAAAGCCGTTAATTGTTTGAAAAAGGAGTTTGAAATGAAAGATCTCGGTAAAATGAAATTTTGTCTTGGACTCCAAATCGAATATTTAAAAAATGAGATATTCGTACATCAAGAGACTTATACGAAAAAGGTATTGAAAAGATTTTATATGGATAAAGCTCATCCATTGGATACTCCAATGATTGTTCGATCTTTAGATGTGAATAAAGATCCGTTTAGACCTTGTGAAAACGATGAAGAACTACTTGGTCCTGAAGTACCATATCTCAGTGCTATTGGAGCCCTAATGTATTTGACGAGTCATACGCGACCTGATATAGCGTTCGCTGTAAATCTGTTGGCAAGATATAGTTCGTCACCGACTCGTAGACATTGGAATGGAGTTAAACAGATATTTCGATACCTTCAAGGAACAACTGATATGGGATTGTTCTATCTAAATGAATCAAAAGCAGATTTGATTGGTATGCAGATGCTGGTTTTCTATCCGACCCACATAATGCTCGATCGCAAACGGGCTATTTATTTACGCATGGCGGTCAGTTAAACAAAGTTTAATGGCTATTTCATCTAATCATGCAGAAATTTTAGCTATTCATGAAGCTAGCCGAGAATGTGTTTGGTTGCGATCGATAATTGAGCATATACAACAAACTAGTGGGCTATTATCGAAAAAGTTACTTCCTACGATTTTATATGAAGATAATGCTGCATGCATTGCCCAATTAAAGGAAGGATATATTAAGGGAGATAGAACAAACATATTTCACCAAAAAATTTCTTTACACATGATTTAGAGAAAAATGGTGATATTGATGTACAACAAGTGCGATCTAGTGAAAATCTTGCAGATTTATTCACGAAAGCACTTCCCCCAATAATTTTCAAAAGATTGGTATATTCAATTGGAGTTCGAAGACTTCGAGATTTGGAATGATGTTATCATCAGGGGGAGTAAATACGCGTTGCACTCTTTTTCCCTTCACTGAGGTTTTTCCCACGTGGTTTTCCTAGTAAGGTTTTTAATGAGGCAACAATCGAAAGCGTATCTAAAAGAATCATGTACTCTTTTTCCTTCATTAGGTTTTTATCCCATTGGGTTTTTCCTAATAAGGTTTTAACGAGGCATATTCTTTGAAAACATCCAAGGGGGAGTATTATGAAATAATTAATTGTGGATGTTTTAAATAATAATATTAGTTAAATTATTGATGATTTGGAAGTATTGTATTAAATGATGATAACGTGATAAGATGAGGTGTTTAATTGAAAAGTTTGTATTTTAGTGTGAGGTGCATAATTTTAATTAATGTGATTAGTTGTAATAGTGAATTATTAGTAGTATAAATAGGTGATTAGAGTTCATTGTAAAACACACCAAGTATTGAAATACTTAATCTCTCTCTAATCCCTCTCGCTTTATTATTATAAGCTATATTATCATTATAATCTTAATATAAGTATAATTATAATAAATTAATCTTAATATAATATTAATCACAATTAATATTTTTATAACAATTTCATTATTTTCTCCTATGAGTTGGTAGAACTAATTAAGAACTAATTGTAGTTTTAACCAAACCACTGTAGTTTTTTCTAGAAAGGAAAGTTGGTATATCTAATGCACGCTTCTATCATAATATTTTTAATATTCTAATTGACCAACTATATCTAATTCTTCCTTACTAAGCTTGAGAAATTGCTGATTTAATATTTTGAACGTAACAGTCAATATATATATATATATATATATATGTGTGTGTGTGTGTGTGAGATGTTCATATAATGAACTATCAAGTCTGCCCATGCCTAACTTCAAGAATTTTGAACACTGTTTTCATTTATGTTAATTTTTTTATTATATTTTTTTTTGTGGCACGAACTAGGATGTCATATTTATTGGTATATATTCTAAAAATAATGCATATTTAAACGATACATTAAACATGTGAGATTGTGTACAAAAATCATGGGCCATGCAGCAGCAAAATAATTTTCCATCATATTCAGACAGCACATCACATAAATACAAAAAACGTGAATTCAATTTAGACCACTATATATATATATATTTGATTTTCTATCCATTTTGTTACTATATGTTATGTAACTTTCACAACATTTATGCCTAGTGTGGTCGATATTAAACATGACAAAATGGTGAAAGCATTGTCGCGTTTAATGTGACATAAAATATGCGTTATTGTCTTTAAAACTGAAATAATACAAAAAAAATAAAATAATAAATAATTAGAAAAATAATATTTCAAATACTTTGCCTTGTATAACGCTGTATCACAGTCACAACTCACAAGTATGAAGATGTTACTATAACGTTAAACTATACAAGTAAGAAGAAAAACACTGACTGATAGATAGTTCATCCACTTTCCTCAGATTCAACCTAAGGTTAAGACACATAATCAAAATCGAACGGGCAAACCGTAGTTAAGGAATGTCCGAATACATCCATCCCAGCCCGCCGTCACGATCACGAGCCCCCAAGAGTGAGGCGAGTTGATCGCATTCAACCACGCATTCTTGAGGAACTTAAAGTCGGGCTTACCAGCGAATAAGTTGGCCCTCGAGAGCTTCTCCTCGGGCCACGTCGCCGAGCCCTTGTGCAGCGCGTCCAAGATGAAGCCCAGGCTCGTGGGCCACTTTTGTAGCGATCCTATCTTGTTCTTCAGACCGAACCAAGGTATGGCTATGGATGCATTTCGGGACAAGAAGGTTTCGGACGATGATATGGCTTTGTTGGGCCGGGGCGGTTTTGAATGGTGGGCCGGGTCGGTGTAATTCCAGATACGAACGTTCGAGTCCTCGGTCGCGAGGACTACGTGCCCGCCGTCTGGTGTGAAACATGCGGGGACTTTGCTTGTCGAATTGCTATTACCTAAATCCCGAGGTAATAAAGAGTCTCAGATATATGCGTGTTTGCTGAGACATGTAAAGAAAGAACTGAGACAACCTTTGAATTTGCAGATGATGTTAGTCCCAGAAAGTATTCGAACTTTCGAGTCGGCGGTAGTCACCATGACTTTGCTAGAGTCACTCGGGCAATACTGGGAAGTCGGAAAAAAAAAATTTAACATCAAAATACAAGATTTAACATCACTTGGGCAATAATGAGAAAGAACCGAACCTGAAATCCAGTTATCCGCTTGCACGGTAGCTTCTTCTTATTCCCATTGAGACATATTTGATCGCCCAATAGCAATTGGTTGTCTGAATATATATAAAATAATCAAGAACGAGATTAGCGTATGTAAGAGTCGATCAAGATTGCACCGTAATGAGTGAAGTGGGAATATATATACCAGTGAAGTCGAAGTAACGACAGTTACCGTCCATTGAGCCAACTATGCCTCCCTGCGTATTCGAAAGATGGAAATATGAGGAACCGTAATATAGATGTGTTTGAAAACCTCGAAAAATAGAAGGAAAAAGATTGCAAAACCTTGCCATCAGGACAATAGCAGACAGCAGTCATTATTTCTCTCATGTCGATCCAATCTATAACACGGCCTCCATGAACGTTCCAAACTCGTAGTTTCCCGTCTATCGAACCGCTGATGAATTGATTATCATCCACGGGATTAAATTCGACGCACGTTACTGTATTTCGAAAAGGAAAAAAAGATAAGTATTTAATTTCCTTGAATTTAGTAGACGAAAAAAAAGGTACATATGATATCAGAGGCTTTACCATAATTATTATGCGAGTAAACTGACAAGCATTGGTTGTCTTCTAATCTCCAAAGGCGAGCGGTTTTATCAACAGAAGACGAAAGCAAAAGCTGCACGATGAACACTCATGGAATCACATCTTCTAACAAGACAAACAGATAGTAAGATATGATTCAGTAATGATGATGGTGCAAGATTAGTACTACTTCTAACCCCGTTATTAGACCACGAAAGGGCCAACACTTCACCCTCGTGACCATGAAACTCGTGAAGAGGTTTCTCAGACAACTGAAAGGCCTTCGGTGGAAGAACAACACAAGTGGGATTAGATAGTTTCTTGAAGCTTTTGCCTTGATGGCCCGTCTCTTCTTTAGGAACGCTATGAGTAGGCAGCTTCGAAAAGTGATTCAGTGAGAAGTACAGACAAGATGGATCAGATTCTAGTAGTTTAATCTTGTTTACATCGTCTTCTAGAACGTTCCATACACGCACAACACCATCAACCCCAGCACTAGCCAAGTACCTTCCATCAGGGCTAAACTTCATCGTCGTGATTGAGCCCTCGTGTGCAGCAAATTCTTGCCCCGAGCAGAGAGATGACAGTTCTCTCGTGTTCTTTTTATGTACGTACACACGAACTTTCGAAGAGTAAGTATCTGCCTCGTTGGTCCTAAAAAGGAGCCCTTTAGCTCGGTCTAGACTAGGTGTCCCGGGAATAAATCTCTGGAACCAACTGGTTTTCAGATTCTTGTTTGGGTCAACGAACGTATACTCTTTACTGTCTTACGCAGCAACTGCTGAACCAAGCGAGATGTCCCCAGCGTTTTAAGAAACTCATCGAGGGATATTTTCTTGTCTGAGCCCACTTCCTGAATCGAGGTAGGCGTGCCATCGTCGGCATTGCCATCCATTACAAACTCAGCCCCACTGTCCAAATTCTTGATTTTCCAGACATGGTTTTGGTCCGAAACACCGTCTTTAGTACCATAAGAGGAATCGTGAGAACCCGATGATTGCAGAGACGAAATCGAACTCGAACTAAACTGTGGTTCACAATCCAAATCATTGGGCAATGTCTCATACTTGTTGACAAATCTTCTTTCGACGAAGCTTCTGACATCTTCGTGGTCTGAACCAACCTCTTCCCCGGCATCAGTCCTAAGCAGATTCGAACCAAAACCCGTCCATTTCAAGAAGTCGGCGCGCCTCTCATCCACGCTATGAGGCTCTTTGGTCCAGAAATCATATTCTAGAGTAGAAAGCCTAATCTCAGAACTCAAAGAATCCTCGTTATTGTCAGAACTAACATCAGACACGGAAGAAACATCCTCGCGAGTGTCATAGAACTGATCCTCTGATTCACTGCAGCTGCCCATCAATTGTGGTCGGAATTTCGACACAAAACCTACAACCCAAAACAATATATTCAAATACAAATGGCTCATATATGTCTGAGATCTTCAGTTATCATCCATCACACCAAAACCTACAACCCAAAATGTTTGTTAACCTATGTAAGGGAACTCAATGGCATAACTCTTGACCTAGAATTCTAACAATCAAATCAAGAAGATGAACATTTATATAAGATCCTAAACATGGGTATTCATTTAAACAAAAAATAAGAAAGAAAAAAAAAGAGAACATAGCAAAGCCAAAACCCAGCACATAAACAGCTAAATATCATATAGGAGACGATACAAACGAATCACAGTCCTAAATTTAGAAAACGTTTTTCTTACCTGGGCAGTCAAGAGCTTCGAGAAGGATCAATCCTCACGAACATATAACATCGATCACTTAAAAATTCCTCGATAAAGATGAAACCTTGAATCGGTGCAACAAAAGGTTGGGATCACCAAAAAACAATCGCTATCGATCCAAGAAAACCCAGAAATATAACACAGTATGTTCAGGGAAACTCTAAGGTTAATAGGTAGAAATGATCCTTTCTGTCAAAGTATTCAGCTGATTTGCTTTCTTTCCTCCTTTATTTTTCTTTCTTTTCCCAATTTGGCTTTCACTTTCAACTCTTCGGTTGGGTTAGACCATCTCCAACAACAGTATCCCAAAACTCAAAAAAATGGGGTAAAATGGTCCCAACCGTACTTACTCAAACTCAAAATGAGTTTTTTGACTTTCTCTCTCCCATATAAGAGCAACTCCAACCATACTGCAAAACCCAAAATATGGGGTAAGAAATATTCCAATAGTACCCCAAATTCAAACTCAAAATGAGTTTATTATTCTCTCTTTAATTCAGACTCAATTTTGCGTTTGAACGCATGCTATGAGTTTGAGATTTGAAAATTATTATTGAGGCCCTATTATTTATTTTAATTACTAAATCATCCCGGTACAAAAATAAAAAATAAATAAAAATATAAAAAATAGGAAAATGAGACTTATTTATTAATAATTGTAATTATAAAATTGTCAAAATAAATAATGTCTTTATTTTAAGAAATAATTTTTTTTATATCTTATTACTTATTTTTTTTTATATTTTGTTTCTACGTATTACAATAGTTAAATTTATTTGACCACGATTCTAGAAATTTATTAAATATCTTCTCACAAAATTTAATTTTATTATTAAAATAAAAATTTATTATTAAATTGGTACCAATAAAAATTTTATTATAATTTATTTAATATTTTCTCATCGAATTTAAAATAATATCGTGATTAAATAGTAAAGTGATAAAATATGTGGGTAGTATTGAAAACTTGTAAAAGTTGATATTTTTTTTGAGTTTAAGAATGAGTTTAATGGTTGGAGAAGAATTACTGCATTTTGAGTTTGAGAATGAGTTTGAGTTTAAAATTGAGTTTTTTGGTTGGAAATGGTCTAAACCCATTTTTTGCGTTTGAACTCATTTTTTGGGTTTGTACTTTTATAATTGCTTTGGAGACCTTTATTTATTTTTAATTACTAAATCAACCATAAATAAAAATAAAATAATAAATAAAAATATATTGCTTAGTTATTTATTAATAATTAAGATATATTATATCTTATTATTTATTTTTTATATTTCATTTATATATAATACAAAAATTAAATATTATTTTGTAAAGTTATTAAATATGTAGGTAGAATTGAAAAGTTACAAAAATTGGTGTGGAAGTGAATATTACGAGAATATACTTTTGAGTTTGAGAATGAGTTTAACGGTTGGAGATTAATTACTGCATCTTGAGTTTGAGAATGAGTTTGAGTTTGAAAATTAATATTTCGATTGGAGATGGTCTTAGAATAGAACAACTATAAACATTTTTGCCCTTATTTGACGATTTTACCCCCACGGCCCGCCAGTTCAACCAACGTGACTCTTCAACTACAGAAATAAAAGGATCTTATTCTTCGAGGCTTCTTTCAACATTGCCTTAAATTCCTTGTGGTGTTGTAATATCTTATATTCCATTTCTTTTATTTATTTATTTATTTATTCTATTTTTTCATTCATTAATTAATTCACACGCAAGCTGGCTATGCTATGATAGGTTTGTGTTTATCTATTTTTTTCAGTGCTATGCCACGTGCCTTCACAAAAGCTATGAATGTTGTAGTAGCTAATAGGCAATTCAAAACATTATTACATAAATTCCAAAATTTCATATGAATGGATTTTATTGTATTATCAAAGGATATTTTGGTCAAAAGTCCTCAATTAACCTTTGTGAAAAGTATAACTTTGACTTTTGACATTTTCTTTGCCGACCAAAATCCCAGTATCTTCCTTTCCTTTTCCATCTGTTTACTTATTTTCTTTCTTTTTTCCAAACTAAACATTTGGATTTGCCCATTTTTCCAAATTAATGGTTTGGCAAATTGTATTAAATAGCAATGAATAAAGGTAAAGTCTATAGAGTAGATAATAATTCAATTAGGCATGTGCTGGAATTTATTTATTTATTTTTTTCCCTAACAAGAGAACTTACTAGAGAAAACGGGCTCAACGTATATGGGCATAAGAATGGCCTATTGGGCCAAAGTTAAATGGGCTGTTGAAATGTGGGCCCAATGATTTCCTAATGGGACCAAGTCAAAAGCAAACAGTTGAAAGAGAGAGACTTAGGATGTGTTTGGTTGGGGGTAGGGGTGCAAACGAATCGAATCGAATATCATGATATTCTATTCATATTCTATTATCAAATTTCGAATTCGAAGTCGAATACGAATACTGTTCGAATACTAAAATCAATTTAAATTCGATTTGATTATGACATTCGAATATCGAATCGAATATTCGAATATTCTCATTCAAATTTATATTTTATTATTATATTTTTTATTTAATAAAAATAAAAATAATATTATATTTAAAATATATATTTAATTATGTATCTTATATTTAAATATATGTTGAATTATAATATGTTTTATTTAATAAATATATATATATATATATATTGAATTATAATATATTACATTTCAATTATATTGAATATTAATATTTATATTTAGTTTTTTACGAATCGAATTTAATATTGCGATATTTGTATTCGTATTCTAAAATTATTCGAATCGGAAAACATATTCTTATTCGGATTTGATATTCTAATATTTCGAATTCGAATCTTAATTTTCGAATCGAATCTCGAATCGAACTAAAAAAATTCGATTCATTTGCAACCCTAGTTGGGGGTATTAGGGATAACTAGACGGACTAAATTCAATTAATGTAGTGTTTGATTGGAGGGTTTATTTAATAATATGATTTAATTAATTTTTTGTTAATATCCCCAGTAATGTATTAATTAAATAAGCACCTCCCCATCCCTTTATCTAATCCTATGAATATTTGACAAATTTATCATTTATTATAAAATTTTTAAATAAAAAATAAGGGTAAGATTATAATTTAATTTAGTTAAACCTAATACCATCTAAACTCATCTACCAAATTAGACGTTATTACTTAAATCTATCAACCAAATACCCCAAAAACTTATATATCTCATTATCTAAACCCAACTAAAACTAATATCATCTAAACTCATCCTTGCAACCAAACAAGCTATACTATGTACTGTTTAATTTAGAAATCAACGAATCCAAGTGGGATGGAATCTAGAAATCAAAAGTTCGAATGACCTATGTGTTAAAACAAATTTCAATCGCTTATGTTTTTTTTTCACTTATTAAAAAAAAAATAATAATAGAAAAGAAATTGAAATGCTGTCTGAGGAGGGCTCTACATAAACAAGAGATCTTGCAAGGATAAAGCACAAAGAACCTCAAAGACCAATCCAACACATCCCTTTTCTCACTGCTTTTTAAACTACTTGCAAGAAAACTAAAAGCAGCAGCCTTTGAACTTGTGAAAGAAAAGAAAAAAAGTAATTAAAAATATTTTTGTGTCCGAAAAACTCGATCTTCATCTTCTATCTTCGATCCACATGGATATAACATCAGCTACATGGACGACTCAGGTATACATACATACATACATACATACATACATACGAACCAAGATAAGATCGTCCCATCACATCCATCTTCTTTAAAGCTTTATGTCTTTTTGAATTCTTGTGACTTTCATGTAAAAAGATGTGATGATCATATTATCCAATTAAAAATCATATTTTTTGTATGCCTGAGCTTAATTAACTTTCTCTCCTGCTTCATTCTGAGCCCTTGTTGTTCTTTTTCTTTTGTGTTTCCTTTATACTATATATAGAATAATGTTTGCTTGTGAATATTTTCTCCCTCTTGAACAACATGCATCTTCTTTACCTTTAAGGGTTCTGATTTTCTTACCTTGGTCTTCAACTTTTTGACGTCGTTGATATATATACAAACACACGCATGATATATATGGTGTAATAAAGTTCCATGTTCTTTGATAAACTTTTCTTTCTCAACTTTGTAGGAGATAGTGATGAAACCAATGGAGGAGATCGTAGTAGTAGCAAATGCCAACAGTTATCCAAAGGCAGCTTCTTCTTCATTGGAAAGAAAAGCGAGACCACAGAAGGATCAAGCTTCGAACTGTCCGAGATGCAACTCAGCCAACACAAAGTTCTGTTACTACAACAACTACAGCCTCTCACAGCCTAGGTATTTCTGCAAAGCATGTCGAAGGTATTGGACAGAAGGCGGATCTCTAAGGAACATACCCGTCGGCGGTGGTTCGAGAAAGAACAAAAGATCTAACAACTCATCGTCATCAGCATCATCTTCTTTTATTACCAGCCCACCGAAGAAACAACTACAACCACTTCCTCCGCCAGCCACCGCCCGACAAAACCCTAACGGCAAGTTCCTCGAAAACACACCGCAAGATCTCAATTTGGGATTTTCCGCGTCGAACGCTGATCGTAGTTTCAAGTCCTATACTGAGATGATCAATATCCAAGTTCCAAGCTTTGGAAACAAAGAGATGCTACTACAAAACCCTTCGCCTTCTTCGGGGGGATCGACGAATATACCATCCTTGGAGCTTTTAACGGCTGGAATTGATGGTTCAGTAAGGGGTTTGAATAATTCTTTCATGCCATTGAATGGCTCTAGTAGTATTACTACTACAACTGATCATCATCACCAGCCAAACAGTACAGTTTATTCACCAGGGTTTCCTTTGTCTGCTCATGATGATCAGTTTAGGCCGCCTTCACGTTGGATGGAGTTGGAAGTAATAATTATGGGAGTTTTCAGGGAGTTCAAGAGATAAAAAACGGTAATAAGATTCTTTTCCCTTTTGAAGATCTGAAGCAAGTTTCAACAAGTGTCACAAATCATGATGCCGATGAGCAAGAGAATAGAGCTATGGGTGGAGGATTTTGGGTTAATGGAGCAATGGGTGGAGGATCATGGTAATTATACAAGTCCTCTTTTATATATTACTACAGCACTAATGAGATATTATTCCGCGAATAATTCTATATAATCTATGATAATTACTATTTTTTTTTTCAAAATGTTTCATTGGGTGGCGAGTTGTTTGAATTTCTTTAATAAAAAAGAGCCAACTCCCAAATTGCTCCAGGGTTTTACTATCTTTTTGGTTTAGTTTTCCATTTCTTCAATATATAATTATGTTGCAAGAGCTTGATGAAATGTGGTTTGATTAATAGATACGGTAATATGAATAATCTTTTACATTAATTTCTTGATCGATGTAATGTTTCAGACATGAGTTAAATCTGTTTAAGGTCTTACAAAAGAATAAGATCCCTATGCCTCCTCGTCTAGATAGAATTTATATATATATACATATATACATATACCTCAACACTTATGATTTCCCCAACAATCCTATAAGATATAATTAAATTCATGTCATGGAAGGAAAAATAAAAGAAAAAGGGTTTTACCTACTAGCATGTGACAGCCCTGAACATTAAGAAAGACTCCTTCAATTCGGTTTCGAATTTAGTTATCTCATTTTTTCATATTTATTTTTTAGTTCAATCGATGTGATGATGAAAAATTACCCACCATGCCCATGTCTCCCTTTCCTTTTCCAACTTAGAAAGATTGAGAAAGATCCCATAAACCCTACCTACTTTAGTTCATTGTGTAGGCCCCACATAAACATACCCCTAGGCAAGTGTGCTTCAAAGAATAATTTCCAAAACCCCACCAAGTGCTCTCAATACATATAATATACACATATACATGTTACATCATGATCTAAGAATATATATATATATATATATATTGGTCATATATTTAATTTATATTTATATATGTGAATGCACTCGCTGTAAACCACTCACTATATGGAGTGGGAATGGCCTAATCAATGGAGGGTTTTACCAAATCACCACCATCAATCTTGCCATAGCATAGCATCTATATAGTCCAAGTCCACCGTCAATGGCAGAGGAGTAATCTCTGAGTGTGACGTCATGAAGAAAATTTTATATTAAAATAAAAAAAGTACTTATCCACTTTAGGTGATTGGATAGTAATTATGGGCATCTGATGCATTTATCGCGAAGAACACAAATCAATGGCTATGAAAGTTAGAAATATAATAAAAAAAACATTGAATTAAAGGTACCCTACCCTTATATAGTTATAAAGTGTAGTCTAATTTGAGAAAATATGCCAAAAACTGAGTCAAGACATTTATCCCTGACAGGCACTAGTTCTTGAGTTACAAAAAAAAAAAAAGGGGGAAGAACTTTCAAATGATTTAATATTTATATATATACTTTCGAATGTCATAGCAGCCTAGAGGTTTAACAAATTGAAGATCGGAAAGGGCGGGTAACCTTATCATTCGAAGCTCTTAAGCGTGTAGAACGGAGGGATTCGATGGGATCTTTAGATCATTGGCCGGCGTTGATTCCAAAGATACGGACTTTGTGCATATGCGGGAACTTGGCGACCACAAGAACGAAAACAGCTAATGTGTTGAAGAACAGCATAGGGTGCTGATAGTCGGTTGTGTGCGAAGCAATTAGGTACCTGCACATATGAAAGGACAAGTCAGTTTCTTCCTCAGGGTAATAACATTTGCAATGTTAGAAGTCCTGAAATGGATGCTTAGAATGCGCATTGAAACAAACAACTTCTGGGTATATCTATGGCAAACACGGTTATTATAAGAGAAAAGGTTTATGCAAACTATCCTCGTGAACTGACCCGAGCAAGAGCGACCAGGTAAACAAAAGAATAAACATACGCATGAAAAGCAAGAGCTAAAGTGTCAGTAATGGAGTATCAAATTAAGAGGCTATCGCAGAGGAGAAACAATAGGAACAGGAACATTTCAGTGTCTTTTAGTGAGATATAGAATAACGACTATACATAAGCCAAGTTTACAAGATAAAACACGATAACTTCCATAACCCCTATCCTCGTAAATCACCAGCCCTTCTAGCCGAAAAGAAAGTGAAACAATATATGCTTAAATCAACTAAAGGAGAGAGTAGAGATGTGGAAAAAAAAAAGGTGAAAGCTTTTTATCCTAATCAAAATAGCATTCACCATCCATAACATCAGACTTAAACACCAGTCAACTTTCGGCTAATCAAACAAGACGAACAATTGATACTAGCAGAATTTCAAGTTCAAAAGTCCTTACAGGACGACGGGAACCACTGTCAAGAATTTCCTGTTGCGAGTGAGCTGCTTCCCGCTATCAACCTGCTCCCACCATGTCAGCCTATTGTAGATACCTTGATCATCCGCAAATGGTGTTCCCTTCTTCCAGTGAAAGAACTGATAGGTAATCTAAACACATAAAGTTCATGCATGAGTTGCCTAGATTACACATCCATCGTATTAATACAGCTAGAGGAAACAAGAAAAAAGTGAAAAATATCGAATATCACAACACACACACACAAACAAATCAATCAAAATGCCTCCCAATAGAACAACATATCAACCAACACTACATTCAAATCTACTAACCAGGAGCTCAATTTCATCAGACAATAAAAATCCAACGCAATCGTTGAATCAATCCCCACACAAATCCTCCAATAAAGCTGAATAGGTTTCCGACACTTAACATATCCAAATTAAGAAACGCCACGGAACTAAACAACCACGAAAGAAAAAGAATAAATAAATCAAAAGACATCTTACCGCGAAATGAGCTAGGTGAACGACTGTCCAGGCCATCCCAGGCGAGCAGCCAAAAACAGAGAGAACGATGAGCCACGAGAAGAATAATATCAAGATGTAAGTGCTCCACACACCAGGGTACGTAAACCACTCCGTGTTTCGATTCAGATCCGTCGGTGGAGAAGCGCGAACATAAAGATTCGCCATACCAAAGAAGAATCGATGATGATGATGATCGATAGCTTCGACTGTACTCAGACGATATCGCTGATTAGTATTCCGAAGAAGATATTTACGCCTTCATCTGTTTCTATTTTTGTTTCGTTGCTTTAGCTGATATTGGGCCGTTGAGTACTTATAAAATCTCGTATATAATTGGGCTTTTAAAGGCCCATTAGAGAGAAAAAAATAAACCTCTTTTTTTTCTATATTGGAGATAAATGCGTATTTTTCTAATATGAAAGACTATAAATTTATTTAATTATTTTTTTAATTTGCAAAGGATCTTTCATCACTCGAGAAAGAATATTGAAGAAACGATAACAATATGGCGTCAGAGTAATTTGATTACATTATAAGTAATAAAGAACATTATATATAAATTCAATAATTAAGTCTTCATTGCATTGGGTTGTGAAAAAGTTTCCGACACAAAAAGGCTAACCTAAAGTTTTCCCACTTTTCAACAACTCCTCCATGCACCACTTGATGATTCTATTTGGTATGATAATATTTAATTGAATTAAATTAATTATTTGATAATCATAAGATTATCGAACAGTTTATTTTAAATCCGTGAATTTATTTTAACAAGTGCAATTATTTAATAATGTCATTGAATTCCGTGCAATGAAAACTGTATGCAAATATAGTTATTTAATAGTCAATTATTAGAGACACGTAGGTCCATATAAAGCTCAGAGAGTTTGACAATAACTCAGTAATGGCTTCTAACAATTATTCAGGCAGCTGATAGCCCTAATGGCTAATGCTATTATTGCAATAATATTTAAAAAAAAAAAAAAGAAGAAGATGGCTGTGCAGTTAAATAATGGAGTTTGAACAACCTCAGCCTTGTAATTCGAATATTATTGTTCGTGCAAATTTGCATTTTTCTAATTTGAAATTTTTTTCTAACTTCATATATTCACTAGCAAAGATATATCAATTCGTAATCAATATTAATTGATTGTCTACCATGCAACTCACCTATTGAAGTAAAAAATAAATGACTTTTTCTTTTCTTTTTTAGACAGAATATATTATTACAACTTAGTTCAATTAAACCAGATTATAAAGGTCAATTGGTTTTTGGGATTTTGAACCAAACAAGGTCAAAAAAGCTGTTATTGTAGGTACACTAAAAAAGGTTATTTCCATGTTAATTCATAGGTCAATTAGCTTATTATTGCAATAAATTTATATTGATTTATACCAAAGCTACAAACATTAAGAAAGAAAAAAAAACTACTAATCATATATATATGCTTGCATGTATAGCTGTAGGGCATTGTGTATGTGTTTATTGCTTGGCTTTTATGACTTTCTTTGTCCTTTTTCAATCTCCCCATCTTTATTTTTCTTTTAATATTCCATTCTCCTCCCCTTTATTTATCGCATCTCCATCTCCATCTCTCTCACTCTCTCATCTTCAGCTTCTTCTTCTATGCCCTTCCTTACATACACCACCTCCTTACACGAAGTAAATCTCTAGGGGGAATCTTAATCTTTGAGGGGAATGTTGTCTGGCTCGCGGCCCTTAACAAGATCTTGGGATTTATATACTCTCAAGATATTATGAATATCTGATTAAGTGTTTGTTTCCTATCAAACCTTAATCGGTTCGAAGAGTATTGCCCTCATTAAGATCTTTGGCTAGTGACCTCGGACCAGGCTTCATTCCCCCCAATACTTTGATCCCATTATTTAAAATGCCCAAGTTAATTACGTAATATTGCAACTCCTCAATAATCCCAGATGGGTTTTTTTTATGTTGATTTTTATTTTTAATTTTTTTTGGATCTGATTTAACTATCTCAGTGGAGTTGCTCCCTTTCTTTGTGTTGACAGATCGTAGAAACATGCAAGAGCAGATTGGTGTAATGATTGCAAGGGTTTGACTTTCCCAAACAGATCTACTTTATATCATCATTACCTTCGCGGGAGATCTTCTGAGGCTGTACATGAGTTTTAACGTTTGTTTTCTTTGTCAGTGTTAACTCTCTCTTTCTTGGAGTTCTTTTCTATCCGTTGCAATGATTCTTCTCATGATGGGCTTGGAGAATCTTATCTCTAGCTCTGTCCGTTTCTGCTAGGCGACACCTTTTATTACATAATGATGGCATAATCATCATCTTTTTCCTTGCTTATTACACCCCCTTCAAATTAGGGTTTTGTTCAAATCTTGAGTATACTCTTTTATATTGAAACTCTGCAACTCTATTAACTATTATTACAGATCTGGCTTCTTGCCTGGGGCTTCATCATACCATGAGAGAGGAGAGACTACTTGTTAACACCTAAAAAGATTCTTAAGAAATGTGTATATTAGCTTCAGATCTGTTTCATATATATCTGTTAACCTCTCCTTTGGCTGCTTGTGAGAGTTTCTACTGAATCTTGAGATGAACTCATCAAGTTAATCATGGTTAACTTGATTGACTAAGCTAGTCTAGTCTACCCCAACCAAGCGTACGAGCACTTTCTTGCATCAAAGCAAAACATTTATATATGTTACAGATGTGTTTATTGTCCTAAGTCCTAACCCCAAGCCAGTGTAATTAATTATCTAGCTATAGATAGCTGATGAGATGGCCCTTTGAGTTTAGGACAATGTCACTGTTCTTTCTAAGTTTCTTTTTTTTTTTTAGAAATATAAAAACGGTATTTCTTTGACGATGCAATAATCTCACACATCTTCCAAGCTAACATATATAGTTCTTGACACTTTGACGATGCATACACGAATTAAATAGGAAAATTATATATATATATATATATATCTGTATATATTTGAATTTAATAAGCTTAGCTTGCTCCTCATTGAGCCATCGATTGCTTGAAAGTTGAAACTGATGCATCGTAAGGCTGCATTAAATGCACCTGAAAACTTTCGATTCAATTCAATGCATCGATGACACAGACCAAAGTTAAAGCTGTGACTTTTTTTTTAAAACATTACTTAATTTATTTTTGTTGTTATATTTAGGTCTCTATCTCTACCTACTATTTTATTTATTTATCTTTATTTTCTGCAATTTCACACTGTGGATTTGTCAGCTTAAGTTCTGCAGGTTTTTGCCTTCACTCCCACAATTCTAGCACGTAGTTTCTCAAATGACCAAAATAAAAATAATTGTGATATTATATTTCAAAAAATTATATAAATAAATAAATAAAACAAACTTCCAAAACGTTGTGTTTTATATATCTTGTCAATGATACAACCTTGAGGCCTAGGATTTAATGGGCCTTACTGTTATGGGCTTCATCGTTTTAGGCCCAATTCGAGTAATAGTTTTAGAATAAATCAATTAATAAAAAAAAAAATTCCAAGAAGTGGACTAGACAAAGGACCAGCAGCTCAGCATCCTCAGTTCTGTTAGGTGTTGTGTAATAAGTCAACATAGAGATTTATTGTACTAACTTGCAGTCATGGACCCTCTAACACAGTTTGACCAACGGATATATTTATCTTTCTTACAAATATATAAACAGTCTTTTGTTTAATCTGTGGACGGTAATGCTCATGCGAACCATGGAAGCATTGAATACGAACCATGCAGGTGAAATGGAACCTCGAGCAACTACGATGGAGTCCTAATTACAGCGATGCTTAGCTTTTCATGCTTTGGTCTGTGAGCTATTTGTCATGAAGTTCTCTTTTCGTTTAGTTCTTTGTTGTGCAGTGATTTAGTTCGCTTGAGAAGCTTTCTTTGTATATGGTTGCAAAACAATACAATCCATGAAGAGATATCTAAATAGTTTCTTATATTCTGACAATTTTAAATATATACACAGTATGATATGATGAATGGTTGACCTTTTTACTTGTCTTTATCCCGAGAGATTCTTGGCGATATAAATAAATTACGACTAAATATGATATAAATTATTTTAATATGATGATTTCGTGATATCATATTTCATGTATTGTCTCCAAATGTAACTGCCAAAAGAAATTTAAAAGTATAGTTCAAGAGGATCCATATATGTGACTTTCACTGTCTACTTTATTATTATTATGATTATCTAGCACATGAAAAAAAGCCTCTTTTCATGAACCTCTTGTCACATTCACAATCATTAATAATTTAATCTTTATTTATAAGAGTATTGCTATGTCGGCAAACCCTTATAATGCATCATCACATATCTCAAAAACCTAAATTTAGAGTTGTAGATTTATACCTCTATAGCTCTAATGATATGGAAATATGTATTGGACTTGTCACGCTTCTAATTAAGAACGTTTAAGAATCACTACAAAATATAGTCAATATCTAGTTTATTAAAATATATATTTTACTACGAAATATCGAATCTTGCAATATTAATATAAATCTTGCAAAATTACATATGATGTATTGTTCTTTCGAGGTCATTTAAGGACGAGAAACAGCATCATTGCAGATGACAACATTGTCAAAGTAATTGCCCAACGATACTCATTGCAACTTTTCTATCGTTTTGTTTTGTCCACTTGAATTGTTAAAACACACACACACACACACAAATACATATATATATATATATATAGCATTTAATATAAGTTGACGACATAGATACAGAGATCATATCATGGGAATTAAATTACATACAACATTAACTTAGTCATATGATGATGTATCATTACAGAAAGAAAAAGACCAAATTGCATGATTAACCACTCAGAAAACACACTGATGTGCGTGTGTATCCATGTATATATATATACATGGAATTTATTGCAACAATCAAATATCACAACATATAGGTACTTCATATCTATATGTATAAATCTATATATTTTGCAGCATATTTATTACCATGACCAAACCTTAGTGTGTTCATCATCCGTACATATATGTGTATAATGACTTAATCTTTCGCTGTATATTACACTTATACTGACAGATGGCACAAAGGGTCAGAAGACGCTGATGACAGTGACGATGATTCATGTCCAAAGTTCCAAAAACCATTCTCCGAGGTTGAAACATTAGCTGCTTGATCGTCCCTTTTTCCTCTTTCCATGAAGAGAAACTGCAGCTCATCATTATAATTGTCCGACGGAAAAGAGAAGTGAGATTCTTCATGACTATCGCCGCCGAAGCCCGAAGATATCAGTTCCTTCGGTGGGTGGCCGCCGTTGAGTTGAGACGCCACCAAGCGTTCTAACTCCACCCAATCTCTAGAAGACGATCCCATCGTCATCCCACCATCGACGTCGTTAGCCAGCGATGTCTTGAAATCGCAGGTCTCACCGAGTTTGGACGGCGATGGCGATGGATTCACATTCGGGCTTTCGAGCCCGGGAAGGTTTAAGAACCCTTCCGAAGTTTGGTCCGAAAATTGGAAACAAAGGTTGTCGCCGACCTCTTGTGGTAGTGACGATGAAGATGAGTGTCCCATGTATGTGAGTATTTGGTCTAAGACGCCATGGCCTCTGCTTTGAAGGTTGTTCTTGCACAAGTTCGAGGTTGCTGATAATGTACTATGATAGTCTAGAGATTTACTGTGGTAGCTCTTCTTCTTGAAAACCCTACAAACCACCCAGCCTTCTTCTGGCCCCGAGTCTATGGAGATGTTTGAGCCCTAATTAATAATCGCCGTCGATAGATATATACTCATTACTACCATGATTATTAAACAAGACATCGATGAAGATGATGTAACAATAAGAATCATACGTCATTGCTGCTGACGTTGTTGTCGTCGTCTAGGCGATATTCGTGCATGATCCAATCGGATTTGTGACCATGTGGGGCTCGGCCTGTGTAGAAAACTAGGGTTTTCCTCATGCCGATCCTCCGCAGGCTGTTGCGTATGACCTTGTCTCGGCCCGTGGCCTTCCAAAAGCCCGCTGCTGTGGCCCGGTTGGTTCGGGTGCCCGTGGGATATTTCTTGTCCTTGTGGCTGAAGAAGTACCAATCGTCTTGGGGGGTCGAACCTATCTTGCACTTCTCTATATACAAAAGAAAAAGGGTTTCTTTCTAGTCGATATAGATCTCCACTAAACAAACTATCTTAATGCGAAGAAAAATTAAAAAAAAAAATTAAACCTTGAATGTCCCATGGCTCGAGTTTATTGAGATCAATGTCGTGAATGACGTCGAGGTCGATCTTTTGGCTGGCCACTTTCTTTCGGAGGTAGTAGTGAAGGAGTTCTTCTTCGGTCGGGTGGAATCGAAACCCGGGAGGCACTTTCGATTGTCCGTTTAAGGACAGATTCATGTCTTCGGACATTTATGACGAGGATTTAAAAAGCTAGTGTAAGGCAATAATGCAATGTGGTGGTGTAATATTAAGTACTAGTGAGAAGATATTTAGGAAATCATTAAGAACTTGTCTTCTTATTACACTGATAAAAGATCGAATGAAGAGAAAAGAATATGGTTTTGAGTGAGAAAGGTTTGGAGGAGATGACGACTTTATATCGGATGGTAGGGCATGAAAATTGCAGGGGACTTTGATTACATTATATGATAATATTATTATTATGATTATTATTACCAACAACCTATATTATTATGTGAACATGTTCGAAAAAGTTTGTGATTTTTGCTGTCTTGTTGTCAAGGGAAACAAAATGGAAATAATAATTCTTTTTAGCTATGATATTGATATGGATAGTAAGTAGCTTTTGCAAATTGATAGTGAAGACTTTTTGGGTTCGATCGATCGATCACTTGCAAGGTTAAATTTGATATTGTTTCCTTATATTTATTAACTTTGGGATATGGTAATGAAAGGTAAAAGGGGCCCACATCCAACGTCCAATATATCTCATCTCCATAGTCCCAAAGCTTTGTCCATCCTAACTGCGACATTCGACCTTAAAAATCTCAAAGAAAACCCTCCCTTACCACAATATCTCTCTCTCTCTCTCTCTCTCTCTCTCTCTCTCTCTATCTCTCTAAACTCATATAAAATGAAATATTTTTAAAATAAAAAATGAAAACAAAATAAATCAAACTAACTCAATTACATGTTTTACTTTTGCAATCAATCCTAACGAAAGGAGGAGGCCAAATGACAGAGATTGATGGTGTCGGAAAAACCTAGCTAGCAAATATTACATCTAAGCATCTTAATATGTATAGCCCATTGAATGAGTGACAACGTATACGAAATTAAGTGCTTGCTTACTATCATCATTATTATATAAACTAATGTTGTTTGGTAATGAAAATAAGATTACTACTACATACACTATGCAAAATACCGTTATGAGGTTATTCGATTGTCATAATATATATGATGATATCTTAGTTTCTTGCTTTAATCATGATTATATTTTGGCCAACAATTAATTGACGGAGCACCCACCTTTTCCCCCCTTGTTACTTACCAGCAGCACTGTCATATATATTTATATATATGTGTCGTTTTTTATCTTAAATTTTTGTCAATTTTTATTGCATCAGCTTTGCATCACTAATCACCACTCTTAGTAATTTATAGCTGCAAAACATGGTTAATTTAATATATTTATATGTCATAAATTTGACAAAGGAGATCTTCACTGTGGGCTGTGGGTGGCATTGTAATTTGAATGAGAAGCAATCTCAGCATTATATCATTGACGACATCACTGCTTCAACATTTTTCAACAATTAGTTATAACATCTTCATCAAAAGCTTCTAGTGCCATTGATTTACATGTTGAAAGCATCCCATAATAATATATATATATATATATATATATAACTCTCGTGGAAAATTATTGAACATCTGCTTTCTTACATCACAATTATATATGTACATGAGGGACATCCATATTTTTTGTTATTACATTCAAGAAGATGAATAATTAAGGACACGGACGGTCTTCGAAGGGGAATGATAAAGCTATAAAGTTGAGAACTTTATAATCAATCAAAATGACAGTCTAAGCTTCTTTATCAGAAGGAGAAGGAGAAGAAGAATCTGTAAAAGAAGCTTTTTTCTAAAGGTGATGGTCGACGACCCCAATTGAACGATGGATGGCTATCTATAAATAATTGTTGAATCATTTTTCCCTCGGAGATTATTTGAATCTATTTATGGAAAAAAACATTTGGGGCCAAAAAAAAAATAAAAAAAATGGAATTTTCGAACTCTTCAGTGTTTTCTCTCTGCGCGTGTGTGTGTTAGAATTTCGTCTACTAGTTGGGCCCAAATATTTGGGTCTAACTACGCCTGAGATGAGCTCAGCCCATCGACGTTTTATTTTATTATTATTATTTTTTTGTTATCATTTTCTTTTGGGTAAATATTAAATTAAATTGTGTGGTCTTTTCTTGTGTAGTGAGTTGTCAACATATACATATTTATACATGCGTCCTCCATTTAACCACCGATAGCATTATACATGTCTAAGATCTTTTTTCGTGGCAAAAATTGAATATTATTACTAGAAAGTAATGTGTACGCAGAAGATTATTACATGACTAATCAACCTATTCTTAACATAACTAAAAGTATTTGCCTCTAACAACTGAAGATTTGGATCACTAAAGATTCACTCGCAGAAGGGTCAACATAAATAACCACAATCAGAGAGAGAGAGAGAGAGAGAGAGAGAGAGAGAGAGTTAGTCAACTTGACTGGAAAAGTTATTTTATTGCAAGGTGTAATAGAATAGAATGGCCTACGTCTGACTTTTAGGACCCTTCCTCATTTAATTCGCCTATATATAGCACATGGGGGGCATCGCTTGCTCATATCCATCCCATCCCCAGCCAACAATATCATAATTATCATCGAAATAAGAGATAACAATTATTTAATCATTATGGGCAGCTTAGGAAGATACAGTGCTACTAGCCATGGAGATCATGAACTAGTTTCGAGTGAGACCATTGGGAAAGTCATAACATGCAAAGGTTAGATTTTTTTTCTTCTTTTTGATGAAAAATTACATCTTGATGATCATCTGCATGTCTCATCATGATAGCCTTAAGATCAAATTCAAAATAAAAATAAATAAATAAATAAATTGCAGCTGCTGTGGCTTATGGGCCCGAGCTTCCCCTCGTAGTGGAGGATATCCAAGTCGACCCTCCTCAGAAAATGGAAGTTCGAATTAGGGTTTTGTTCACTTCTATCTGTCATACTGATCTTAGTGCTTGGAAAGGAGAGGTACTTTACTATACCTTCTTACATATTATTACTTCATTTTTGTTTGGTGGGCTTCTTCTTTCTTACACTGAGGTTGGTCAGAACGAAGCTCAGAGGATGTACCCTCGCATTCTCGGCCATGAAGCTTCTGGGTAATAATAAGCTTTGAGCATATACTGTCCGAAGGTTAACTAATTAATGGCCGTAAGTTAAAATTTTAATTTATAATCTTTTGGCAGTATTGTCGAAAGCGTTGGAGAAGGTGTCGTAGACATGGAGGTAGGAGACCACGTTGTCCCCATATTCAACGGCGAGTGTGGGGACTGTGCCTACTGCAAATCGGACAAAACCAACTTGTGCGAAAGGTTTCGGGTCGACCCGTTTAATGGGACCATGGTAAGAGACGGAAGGTGCCGGTTTTCGACCCGAGACGGCAAGTCGCCGATCTACCACTTCCTCAACACCTCCACCTTCAGCCAGTACACGGTGGTCGACTCCGCCTGCCTCGTCAAGGTTGACCGAAATGCCCCCATGGACAAGATGAGCCTCCTCAGCTGTGGCGTTTCTACTGGTATGTATTATGTATATAGTCTAAAAATAAATATGAATCTAAGGGAGAGGAAAAAGAAAATATCTACTACGCCTTTAACTTTAAATAGTCATGGTGATAAATGAATGAAAGGTAATATTGGATATTTTATTACATTTAACGAAATGAGAGATGTACTGTCGGGACAAAACTGTTAATGTAGGCCTTGGAGCCGTATGGAATACGGCCGACGTGCAAGGCGGTGCAACCGTCGCTGTCTTCGGTCTTGGGGCCGTGGGACTCGCCGTAAGTTTATTATTAATTATTTTCAGTCACTATCTAATAATATATCGTATTACTTATGGCTTGTCACTTAGTGTCGATTGATACTATTAGATATTCCCACTTTAAATGGCATTGCTTGTGTGATTAAAAGTAAACTTCTGAATATTGCTTTTGAATATTTACAATACTAGCTAGATGTTTCTATATTATGGAAAGGTAAAAAAAGATCTGATTTGATACTATATATTATTATTTAAATTAGTTGGTAAACCATGTCTTAAGACAAACAGTTGATCTTTCTTCCTATAGGAACAAAACAATCATATGCGCATGTTATGTTTCGATATATCGATTCATCATTTTATTTTAATAATATATATACCCGCGGGATAAGTGCATGCATACATATGCCTATAATGATATTTAATATTGAGATACCGACACCTATTATTTTTAATTTATTTTATAACTAGATCTGACTTTTATACTCGATAACGTAAATTATTATAAGGTCTAACATATTTTAATTAATGCATAATTAAATATAAATTTTGAAAGGCGGTGGAAGGTGCAAGAACTAGAGGAGCATCAAGAATTATTGGCGTTGACATCAACCAAGACAAACGTATTAAAGGTATTGACTAACATTATGCCAGACGTAACGTCCCATTTTATTTTATTTACTTTGTTCTGCATACCATTATATTAATTAAATACAACATACAAAATTCAATTATTATTTTTTTTACATATTAAAGGAGAGGCAATAGGAATTACAGACTTCATTAACCCAAAGGAGCTTGGAAACAAGCCAGTGCACGAGGTCAACTTTTATTACATCGTTGGAGTTTGAACCTTTTTTTTTTTTTTTTATATTTCGTATATTTAAATAAATAATTTGATGTCATTATTGATGCAGAAAATAAGGGAGATGACCGGCGGCGGCGGAGTCGATTATAGCTTCGAATGCGCCGGCAGCTTGGACGTTCTCCGTGAGGCCTTTTTGTCAACTCATGATGTATGTGTTTGAATCGTTCATTAACTAATATATAATATATATGTATATATATATATATATATATATCGTTAGAAAATCTTGTGACATCAACACTACAAACCCCATTTCCTTTTTCTAATTGAAAATTAAATAAAAAATAATAATTGCAGGGCTGGGGGTTGACAGTACTATTAGGTGTCCATCCAACGCCAAGAATGTTACCTTTACATCCAATGGAGCTCTTTGATGGTAGAAGAATAGTTGCATCAGTGTTTGGCGACTTCAAAGGGAAATCTCAGTTGCCTCATTTCTCAAACCAATGCATGAAAGGGGTAAAAACAAACCCTTACTTGATTCTTCCTTGCATTTATATAATATATATATATATATATATATAATGAAAAAATAGCTTTTATCAAATGGTCCTTAATCTTTTATATGAATGTCAGGAAGTGAAATTGGATGAGTTCATCACTCATGAGATGCCATTCGATAATATCAACGAAGCAATGCAACTGCTCATTGATGGGAAATCATTGAGATGCCTTCTTCACCTCTAAATCATTATTACAACTATTGGCGTGGTGTGCTGTTTATTGACTATGTTTAAGCTGTGTGCGAGGGAGATCATTTGTAATACTATTACACTGCCATATTTAAATAAACGTCTCCTATGTAATAAAAGAAGAAGAAATCCAAGTTGAGGGCTTGGCCATGTATCTTTGCTTTTCTACTCTTCTTCTTCATCAAAAAGAAAAGGTCAAGAGACAAAGGCATTGAGATTAAATCTCACTTCGTGCATCGTGAAAGAATATAAAAGGTCAAATCTTTTAATGTCAGGCCGGCGGCTGAGCAACAGAGATCATATTTAATCATAAAGTTGACGTTTTTTTCTCAGTAGTAATCAAAATTATAGTACTTTTAACTTGTAGTTCATTGAATCATCGTTATAACTGGGCTTTGGATATATAACTTGGGTCGGGCTGAGAAGATAATGGAGATGGGTCTTCGGAGATTTATACTGCTGTGATGAATATGCTTTGCTTTGAGAGATAAAATGAAGTATGATTAAGAAAAGATCCCATCTTTTTGAAGCTATGTCTGAATCTCAGCCTCGGACATAGTAAGAAAGCAATGAGAATTCATTTCATATGTTGATTTTAGTGTTGATTTTAGAATTGATCAGATCACATTGCACTGCAATGTATCATCTTCTTGCTTGCCTGTATGTGATGTACATGTAATGTAATATTCAGACAGTAATCTATCTACCAATGAAGAAATTAGAAGAATTTCCGATTATTTTTTATTTTGTTATATTAGGCGGCGTTTATATATAAACCCACCCCCTACGCACCGCGATTGAAAAGTCGAGAAAGAAATAGAAAAAACAAAACAACAAATTCAAGGAAGGAAAGCAAAAGGCGAAGGATCCTTCTCGAATTCATCCATCTAGATTCTTGATCAAGATTTGTCCCTATTTGTCCCTCAAATCTTACGATCTGGGTCATATTATTTTACTTCAAGATTTCTTCTTAGCATTAGACCCATTCGATTCGTTAGATATAGTATCTCCGATCTGAGGTGAGCAATCTTTTTTTTTTCTTTCTTTTTTTTTTTTTTTGGTCGGTATTGGAACATTGAGCTGATTTTGCTAATGGGATTTGAGCCTTGTTCTTTTTTTTTTTCTTGTTTGTAGATCATGACGATTCAAGATTCATACGATTTCATGATAGAGAATGGATCCATCGAGCTACCATGTAAGCCCGAGGAAGAGAATAAGATTGTCCGGGAATTGACAGCTAGAGCTGAGGCGAATTTACAAGAGGGTAACTTGTATTTCGTCATTTCAAGAAGGTACTTCCTTTTTCTTTATTGTCTTCTTTGGTTAACTTTAAATTTTCAGCAATCGTCCGTTGTTGGGTTGTTCCGTCTTGTTTCTATTAGATTGATGTAGTTTTTCTTTTGCTTTGCTAAGATAGAAGGGATTATTGTGTTCACTGAGTAATGTTCTTGTGGGGATTTGATTATGTGCTGTGCTTGTATCGAGATTCGAGGGAAGTATTATGAGTAATTCTGAGGGAAAGAGGGATAATGCTCTGCTATTGCAAGGGCTTTGTACTTTAACCCTTCGGATCAGTTTTAAGTAATGTAAGTCCCGCACGTCATTAGTTAAGGCGGTGGTTACAAACTCCTTTGGGTAGCAAAGGATGGGATGGCTCAAGAAAGAAAAGTTGTGCTGTCGTGTCAGAGAATTGGTAGGAATGTCAATGATACGACGAAAAGATTTGTTTTGTTTACTTTTTTTTTTTTTCAACATATATGGTGATCCTTAGATTGAAATAGTTGGCTTTCCCATTGATGCGTGATATGCTGCTAAAATAGTGGCGGGATATTTGAATTCTCTATTTTGTGTTCGTTTAAAACCAAGCTGACGTGTGCATTCGCTAGTAGGTTTTCATTTGTCACAACCATAACTTATATTGCCAATGGCTCATTGGTTATGCATATTAATGACAATGTGGGTCGTTGTAACTTTTAGCGGGAATTTCAATTGGAAAATACCTTAGGGTAAGCATATAAGACTTTAAGTTGTTAGCTATAGTTATATCTTGAATTTTTTGCTTGAACGAGTGTTCACGGAATAGCGCGGGAATGCAGGATCTAGGATAATTGGACAGCACGATAAATAATTACATTAACAAATGATTCCGTGTGTGAAATTCGCCGAATTTCAATCCTCTTCAGGGAATCATAATACATCAGGCCTCGTCATCTTTTGTTTAAGGAGCGGTAATTTGTCAACCTCCCTTGTAATTTCATAACACCTTGGAATCTTAGATATCTTTCCTCTTGTTTTTGATCAAGTGATGGATTAGTTTTTGTCTATATACATTATGTTATTTTACTGTCATTATCACTAGGTGGTTCACGGCTTGGCAAAGGTATGCTGGGCAAATTGAGGATACTTTTCCGCTTAGTGGTAGTGCTGCTTTATCTCAATCGCTAGCACCATCAGCTGCGGGAGATAGGCCTGGACCTATTGATAATACTGACCTTATTGTAAATGGGGGAGACAATAAAGATGATGATCCACAGCTTCTCAGAACTTTGGAAGAAGGAAAAGACTATATATTAGTTCCACAAGAAGTTTGGGAGAGACTTTTCAAGTGGTATCTATTTTGCTTGCCAATATCTTTTCGTTTTATGCCTTCAACTTTGGTTGCTTATCTATTCACTCGAAATTGAAGGGGTAGCCTCCTTAAAGAGCTTTCTCTGGTTAATCGGGTCTTCAAGAAATCTTGCTACCCAAAGCATCTTGTTTGGGTTTCCAAACTTGGGGATTAAGAAATTTGTATTATGTTGAGTTATGCTGAATCTTATTAGTGATTATGTATCTCTATTTTTCGTATTTAGAACTGTGAACATTCTAGTTTTGTATTTAAAAGTTAGAACTTGAATTGTAAATATAAAATATACTGGATGCATTTTCTTAGTAGTTAGGATAAGAAACCAACCCAAGAAATGCTTTTGTCGATGACTATCATGTTATTGTATGTGGAGTTACTCGTCTGTGCTGATTGGTGATACTAAGTAGGAACAAAGAAGTTCTCCAGAAATTAACATATTCAATGCTTTTCACTTATTTACGTTTGTATCTTTTTCTTCTTTAAACCACAGGTACAAAGGCGGACCAGCTTTGCCAAGGAAGATGATTTCTGTTGGAGATCAACAGAAACAATTTGTTGTTGAGGTTTTCCCTCTGAGTCTGAGGTTAATCAATTCTGCAGACTCGAGTGAAGTATATATCAGAATGAGTAAAAAGGTGATGTTTACTGCCTTTCTGATGTCATTAATAAGTTAAATCTTTCTGACATTACACCTTTCCACTTTATGTGAGTAGGAATAGGATATTAACATTTCATCTTTATACCTCTGACCTCCAGCCTTCTGCTTATGGATGATTTTGATTATTTTAAGCAAATGTGTGTGTGTATATAAAAGCTCTAAAAGCAAACTATCTTATTGAATTCTTCGTTTGTGTTTCAGGCTACTTTGCGCGAGCTATATGAAAAAGTCTGTCGGCTCAAAGGTGTAAAGTTAGAAAAGGTGTGTTCTGCAGAACCTAATTGTCGTAACTTGCCACTATGAAGTTAGAATTGAACCTTTCGCTGTGCTATGCAGGCACGCCTATGGGATTTCTTCAATAAGGAAAAGGATAAAATACTCGCTGTTTCAAACCAGACGTTGGAGGAAGCTAATTTGCAGATGGACCATCATGTAAGTTAGTCATACATTGTCAGTGACCCGAGAAATATCTATCTTCGCCTTACTGTCAAATAAAGGTTGTGTGTGTTGATTTTCATTCTTGGATGGTACCCTCGTCTGTAATCTAGAATGAGATTAAGCGAAGAATAGCTTACAAAGAAGTGGTTTGGATCAGTCAAAAGATCTGTTTATGTAGTTAACCAGATTTTATCAGTAGTTTTGGCTTAGTCACATAGTGAGCCAAACCTAGAACCAAAAGAAAGAACTTTTTCTTTATTCAATTTCTATAAGCTGATAAATTTTGGTGGTTTGCACGTTACCTTATTATTACACACTAGTACTAGTAGTACCTTGATTTTCAGAAAATGCTCCGTCAAGATTTTTTAGTGCATTTAAACCATAGTTTCTCCATCTCTCCCTCTCTCTCTCTCTCTCTCTCTCAGCTTTCTTAATACGTCATCTACTGCCTGGTATCTGACAGCATTTTTTTCACTTTGTCAGATTCTTCTTGAGATGCCAAACGATGGAGTAGGCAGGGATTCAACTGGAAACGTCTTGGCTTTGGTTCCAGTGGAACCTTTGAGATCAAATTTCTCAATTGCCGGTGGCCCAACTATGTCTAATGGGACGTCAACTACTTATAGTTCTAACATATACCAGAGAAGTCCATTGCGCACCACTTATGGGGATATGGAGGATGGACATGACAGTTCAAAGCACTTGACCAGAGGAGATAGTAGTGGCTTGGCAGGGTTGCAGAATTTAGGAAACACATGCTTTATGAATAGTTCTCTTCAGTGTTTGGTTCATACACCGCCCATCGTGGAGTATTTCATGCAAAATTATAGCGATGAAATTAACAGAGAAAACCCTTTGGGGATGAATGTAATTACTCAGTCATATCTTTGGTAGTGTATTACTGATTTTACTGAATATTGTTACGAGCATATGCTTATTACTTGCATCTTTCAGGGCGAGCTTGCTTTAGCTTTTGGTGAGTTGCTGCAGAAACTCTGGTCCTCTGGTAGAAGTTCTGTTGCGCCCCGTGTATTCAAGGGGAAACTTGGTCGTTTTGCCCCGCAGTTTAGTGGTTATAACCAGCATGATTCGCAGGTTAGTTTTCTAGCCAGATTTTGTTAAATGTAAGATTTCTTTTTGAGGACATTGTTAGTTTTCTCCCTTTAGTCCTATGTTTCAAAGTTGTCTCATGATAACTCCTTAGGAGCTCCTTGCATTTTTGCTTGATGGGCTGCATGAAGATTTGAATCGCGTCAAGCAGAAACCGTATTTTGAGACTAAGGATTACGATGGTCGACCTGACGAGGAAGTAGCAGAAGAGTTGTGGAGATATCACAAGGCCAGAAATGATTCAATTATGGTGGATATTTGCCAGGTAAAGATTAGCATGGTTTTGATATGTAAGAGTTGTAAAACCTTTTTTATTTCCCGCCAATTGCACTTCGTTTCATGATATCTAATCTTTGTCTGAAACTTCACAGGGCCAATACAAATCAACACTTGTCTGCCCAGTTTGCAACAAAATATCGATCACATTTGATCCCTTCATGTACTTGTCCTTGCCTCTTCCATCGACAGCTACAAGGACTATGACAATAACGGTGTTCTACGGTGATGGGAGTGGCCTTCCTATGCCATTCACGGTAACAGTTCTAAAACAAGGATGCTGCAATGATCTAACTAAGGCTTTGGGTGATGCGTGCTGTTTACGTTCTGATGAATACTTGCTCCTTGCAGAGGTTGTTATAAAGTTCTCTGTTTTCCTAACTGATAACCTCGTTTTTGCATTGATCTTCTGCTTGATCTCTCTTATTGTTGTTTGTACAGCTCTACGAACATAGAATATATCGGTATCTCGAAAATCCTTCAGAATCTCTCAGTTACATTAAAGATGATGACCACATTGTTGCCTACCGTCTTCCCAAGAGGGACGGAGATCTAACAAGGCTGGAGATCTGCCATAGATACCAGGAAACGTCAGTTCTCATTACACCAATCAATTTATGATATTTACATAAACGATTTCATTTCTTGATATCTATACGTATTTTTTCACAGTGAGAGGAAGCTGTTCTTGACGCCCCTGGTGACTTTCGTGGAGGACCCTGAATGTGGGGCAGATATCGACTTTGCCGTCAGCAGAGTTCTTTCTCCATTGAAGAAATCAGTTAGCAGCTCAACCTCACTTCACAGCGGCAGGGAAAACGGCTCCACCTTAAAGGCAACAGTTGAAGAGAACACCTTTAGTTCCCAATCGTCGGATGAACTGAAAACTGGGGAAATGTCGGGCAGTGGCCTATCTTTTCATCTCTGTGTTACGGACGAAAAGGGCTATGGCTGCCGGCCTATAGCAAAGGACACGCCCATAAAGCCCGGTCATACGATAAAACTCATCGTCGACTGGACAGCAAAGGAGCACGAGCTATACGATTCTAGCTACTTAAAGGATCTCCCCGAGGTTCATAAATCTGGCGTTCTTGCGAAGAAAACCAAGCAAGAGGCGATATCTCTGTTTTCATGCTTGGACGCATTCCTAAAAGAGGAGCCTCTTGGCCCGGATGATATGTGGTATGATTTTTTACCCCGTTTGTCTTTCTTTTCCTACGTATCGAATATTTTTCTTACGTTGCCTATTTCACGAATGAAACGTTTTTAAGGTACTGCCCGCGGTGCAAGGAACATAGACAGGCGAGCAAAAAATTAGACCTTTGGAGGCTGCCCGAAGTTCTCATCTTTCACCTAAAACGATTCTCTTACAATAGATGGCTGAAAAGCAAACTTGACACAAATGTCAACTTCCCCATCCACAGTCTCGACCTGACCAAATATGTCAAGACCGCGGACCCCTCCGAAGGGTCCCATGTCTACGAGCTATATGCCATCAGCAACCACTACGGTGGGCTTGGTGGCGGGCATTATACCGCCTACTGCAAGGTACATTTTCTGGCTCTGCCCCCTTCTTCGTAATCGTGTCGATGGCATAGCTGAGCCATCTCTCTTTCTTGCTCTAGCAGTTGATCGACGAGAATAAATGGTATCATTTCGACGATGCCCATGTTTCGCCCGTCAATGAATCTGACATCAAGACATCTGCGGCGTACGTATTGTTCTACCGGCGGGTCAAACAAACCTAGTCCTTAGGCTAGACATTCGAACATCATTGAACAGCATCTTTTTTTTTGTCTAATGAAACTCGAATTTTTTCAATGGCAGCAGGCGAAGTTAAACTGTTAGTATCTTTTCGACGATGGATTTCAATAATTAGCATATTTTAAGAGACTTTTGTTTCTTCTTTCAACGTACGTAATAAAACTACATGATCGAACAAGCGTTAACGTCTTCGTCGTTGAAGAAATTGCTGACTTTGTCGTCCCCGCGGAGGGTCGAGGGAAGGGAGGCGTGCCCTTCCCGAGGGTTGTATCCGTGCCGCCAGTAGTTGTAGCTCTCTCTGTATTCGACGGCCGTGTCCTTGAAGTAATTGCTGGCCGACGTGTAATAAAGAGGAGGGTTCGGATATGGCCAGAACTCCGCTCTCTTCCCTGCCCTTCTTACGGCTTTCAGCACTTTGTTACGATCGATGTATCCAATCACAGTCGCCTTCTCCATCTCCACGTCGACATCTATGGAGTCTACTCCTCTTAGTTTGTAAATGGCTTCTTTGACAACTCTCTCACAGCCATCGCAGCACATTCGAACTTTGAGCTCCACGGTCTGTAATAATATAGTAATAATAATGGATGAAAGTAATAAAGAATAAATAAATTCAACATATACATTTTTTGTTCTTTCTCTTTGCCTTCTTGTATATGTTGCCTTGCATGCTTACATGCATGTGATTTTAGGACTATCATAGATAGGAAAATGACACACACACACACACACATACATATATATATATATATATATATATATGAATATATTATTTGTAGAAGATGATGAGCTACCTGCAAAGAAAGCGGTCGACCCTTAGGCATGTTGTCTGTTTATGACTTGTAAGAACGTAAAACAGAAGATGAAGGAAGAAGAACGAATGGGCCTTTGCATACTACATATATAAAGACAGAAGGTGATTGTGACTAACTGTATGTCCGAAAATGACGATCTTGGGAAGAAATATTCCTCAGAAAAGCATCTCATTCTTTCTTATCTCTGATCTGATCTGATCTGATCTTTTTCTTTAATAATGTGTTAAACTATTCAAACACATATATTCTGCAGAAAAAAAGTTATAAACTAGCTGCTGTTTTGAACAAAACTCTGTGTGCATAATGACTTATTGTTTCTTACCACCAATGGGATTAAAGACACCCTTTGCAGGGGAATAACTTCTTATACTTTGTTCAAATAAATTAGCATCAATTAGTTAAATTATTTATGGCAAAAGTGGTCAAAAAGTATATAAACACGAATCAAACTTCCCTGTAATGTTGGAGGTTCTAGTTTATAAATCTAGTCATAACTCATAAGCATGTTAAAAGACATTGAATAATAAATAATTAATACATGCATGGGTCGGGCCAACCCTTGTCCTAATTTTTAGTTTTTATTTAGGGAAGATGTTGTAAGAACTAAGCTCTCATCCCACTTTTCTAGCAAGATTTATTGTTACTTGTCATACAATTATTTATAGGATCGATGCTTCAAAGTTATATATATAATATATATATATATATATATTTGTCAATATAGAAAACCCTTAGATCTTTGTCATCAAACCCTCCATTAATCATAATATATGTATATAATAATAATCTTAAATAATCGCTTCTGCTTATAAATTCTTGAAAAGGGCTATAAGATATTCAAAAAAAATAAAATAAACAAAGCAGTCAAACCTAAGCTATCATGAGTTCAAATAGCGATCCCAATAATATATTTGTCAATATAGAAAACCCTTAGATCTTTGTCGTCAAACCCTTCATTAATAAAAATATATGTATAATAATAAATTTTAAATAATCCATTCTGCTTATGAAGTCTTGAAAAGGGCTATAAGATATTCAAAAAAAATAAAATAAACAAAGCAGTCAAACCTAAGCTATGATGAGTTCAAATAGCGATCTCAATAATATATTTGTCAATATAGAAAACCCTTAGATCTTTGTCGTCAAACCCTTCATTAATAAAAATATATGTCTAGCTTCTGCTTATGAAGTCTTGAAAAGGGCTATAAGATATTCAAAAAAAATAAAATAAACAAAGCAGTCAAACCTAAGCTATGATGAGTTCAAATAGCGATCCCAATAATATATTTGTCGATATAGAAAACCCTTAGATCTTTGTCGTCAAACCCTTCATTAATAAAAATATATGTATATAATAATAAATTTTAAATAATCGCTTCTGCTTGTGAAGTCTTGAAAAGGGCTATAAGATATTCAAAAAAAATAAAATAAACAAAGCAGTCAAACCTAAGCTATGATGAGTTCAAATAGCGATCCCAATAATATATTTGTCCATATAGAAAACCCTTAGATCTTTGTCGTCAAACCCTTCATTAATAAAAATATATGTATATAATAATAAATTTTAAATAATCGCTTCTGCTTATGAAGTCCTGAAAAGGGCTATAAGATATTCAAAAAAAATAAAATAAACAAAGCAGTCAAACCTAAGCTATGATGAGTTCAAATAGCGATCCCAATAATATATTTGTCAATATAGAAAACCCTTAGATCTTTGTCGTCAAACCCTTCATTAATAAAAATATATGTATATAATAATAAATTTTAAATAATCGCTTCTGCTTGTGAAGTCTTGAAAAGGGCTATAAGATATTCAAAAAAAATAAAATAAACAAGCCAGTCAAACCTAAGCTATGATGAGTTTCAAATTGCGATCCCAATAATATATTTGTCAATATAGAAAACCCTTAGATCTTTGTCGTCAAACCCTTCATTAATAAAAATATATGTATATAATAATAAATTTTAAATAATCGCTTCTGCTTATGAAGTCTTGAAAAGGGCTATAAGATATTCAAAAAAAATAAAATAAACAAAGCAGTCAAACCTAAAGCTATGATGAGTTTCAAATTGCGATCCCAATAATATATTTGTCAATATAGAAAACCCTTAGATCTTTGTCGTCAAACCCTTCATTAATAAAAATATATGTATATAATAATAAATTTTAAATAATCGCTTCTGCTTATGAAGTCTTGAAAAGGGCTATAAGATATTCAAAAAAAATAAAATAAACAAAGCAGTCAAACCTAAGCTATGATGAGTTCAAATAGCGATCCCAATAATATATTTGTCAATATAGAAAACCCTTAGATCTTTGTCGTCAAACCCTTCATTAATAAAAATATATGTATATAATAATAAATTTTAAATAATCGCTTCTGCTTATGAAGTCTTGAAAAGGGCTATGAGATATTCAAAAAAAATAAAATAAACAAGCAAGTCAAACCTAAGCTATGATGAGTTCAAATAGCGATCCCAATAATATATTTGTCAATATAGAAAACCCTTAGATCTTTGTCGTCAAACCCTTCATTAATAAAAATATATGTATATAATAATAAATTTTAAATAATCGCTTCTGCTTATGAAGTCTTGAAAAGGGCTATAAGATATTCAAAAAAAATAAAATAAACAAGCAGTCAAACCTAAGCTATGATGAGTTTCAAATTGCGATCCCAATAATATATTTGTCAATATAGAAAACCTTAGATCTTTGTCGTCAAACCCTTCATTAATAAAAATATATGTATATAATAATAAATTTTAAATAATCGCTTCTGCTTATGAAGTCTTGAAAAGGGCTATAAGATATTCAAAAAAAATAAAATAAACAAAGCAGTCAAACCTAAGCTATGATGAGTTCAAATAGCGATCCCAATAATATATTTGTCAATATAGAAAACCCTTAGATCTTTGTCGTCAAACCCTTCATTAATAAAAATATATGTATATAATAATAAATTTTAAATAATCGCTTCTGCTTATGAAGTCTTGAAAAGGGCTATAAGATATTCAAAAAAAATAAAATAAACAAAGCAGTCAAACCTAAGCTATGATGAGTTCAAATAGCGATCCCAATAATATTTGTCAATATAGAAAACCCTTAGATCTTTGTCGTCAAACCCTTCATTAATAAAAATATATGTATATAATATAAATTTTAAATAATCGCTTCTGCTTATGAAGTCTTGAAAAGGGCTATAAGATATTAAAAAAAATAAAATAAACAAAGCAGTCAAACCTAAGCTATGATGAGTTCAAATAGCGATCCCAATAATATATTTGTCAATATAGAAAACCCTTAGATCTTTGTCGTCAAACCCTTCATTAATAAAAATATATGTATATAATAATAAATTTTAAATAATCGCTTCTGCTTATGAAGTCTTGAAAAGGGCTATAAGATATTCAAAAAAATAAAATAAACAAGCCAGTCAAACCTAAGCTATGATGAGTTTCAAATTGCGATCCCAATAATATATTTGTCAATATAGAAAACCTTAGATCTTTGTCGTCAAACCCTTCATTAATAAAAATATATGTATATAATAATAAATTTTAAATAATCGCTTCTGCTTATGAAGTCTTGAAAAGGCTATAAGATATTCAAAAAAAATAAAATAAACAAGCAAGTCAAACCTAAAGCTATGATGAGTTTCAAATTGCGATCCCAATAATATATTTGTCAATATAGAAAACCCTTAGATCTTTGTCGTCAAACCCTTCATTAATAAAAATATATGTATATAATAATAAATTTTAAATAATCGCTTCTGCTTATGAAGTCTTGAAAAGGGCTATAAGATATTCAAAAAAAATAAAATAAACAAAGCAGTCAAACCTAAGCTATGATGAGTTCAAATTGCGATCCCAATAATATATTTGTCAATATAGAAAACCCTTAGATCTTTGTCGTCAAACCCTTCATTAATAAAAATATATGTATATAATAATAAATTTTAAATAATCGCTTCTGCTTATGAAGTCTTGAAAAGGGCTATAAGATATTCAAAAAAATAAAATAAACAAGCCAGTCAAACCTAAAGCTATGATGAGTTTCAAATTGCGATCCCAATAATATATTTGTCAATATAGAAAACCCTTAGATCTTTGTCGTCAAACCCTTCATTAATAAAAATATATGTATATAATAATAAATTTTAAATAATCGCTTCTGCTTATGAAGTCTTGAAAAGGGCTATAAGATATTCAAAAAAAAAAATAAACAAGCCAGTCAAACCTAAGCTATGATGAGTTCAAATTGCGATCCCAATAATATATTTGTCAATATAGAAAACCCTTAGATCTTTGTCGTCAAACCCTTCATTAATAAAAATATATGTATATAATAATAAATTTTAAATAATCGCTTCTGCTTATGAAGTCTTGAAAAGGGCTATAAGATATTCAAAAAAAATAAAATAAACAAAGCAGTCAAACCTAAGCTATGATGAGTTCAAATAGCGATCCCAATAATATATTTGTCAATATAGAAAACCCTTAGATCTTTGTCGTCAAACCCTTCATTAATAAAAATATATGTATATAATAATAAATTTTAAATAATCGCTTCTGCTTATGAAGTCTTGAAAAGGGCTATAAGATATTCAAAAAAAATAAAATAAACAAGCAGTCAAACCTAAAGCTATGATGAGTTTCAAATTGCGATCCCAATAATATATTTGTCAATATAGAAAACCCTTAGATCTTTGTCGTCAAACCCTTCATTAATAAAAATATATGTATATAATAATAAATTTTAAATAATCGCTTCTGCTTATGAAGTCTTGAAAAGGGCTATAAGATATTCAAAAAAAATAAAATAAACAAAGCAGTCAAACCTAAGCTATGATGAGTTCAAATAGCGATCCCAATAATATATTTGTCAATATAGAAAACCCTTAGATCTTTGTCGTCAAACCCTTCATTAATAAAAATATATGTATATAATAATAAATTTTAAATAATCGCTTCTGCTTATGAAGTCTTGAAAAGGGCTATAAGATATTCAAAAAAAATAAAATAAACAAAGCAGTCAAACCTAAGCTATGATGAGTTCAAATAGCGATCCCAATAATATATTTGTCAATATAGAAAACCCTTAGATCTTTGTCGTCAAACCCTTCATTAATAAAAATATATGTATATAATGATAAATTTTAAATAATCGCTTCTGCTTATGAAGTCTTGAAAAGGGCTATAAGATATTAAAAAAAAATAAAATAAACAAAGCAGTCAAACCTAAGCTATGATGAGTTCAAATTGCGATCCCAATAATATATTTGTCAATATAGAAAACCCTTAGATCTTTGTCGTCAAACCCTTCATTAATAAAAATATATGTATATAATAATAAATTTTAAATAATCGCTTCTGCTTATGAAGTCTTGAAAAGGGCTATAAGATATTCAAAAAAAATAAAATAAACAAGCAAGTCAAACCTAAAGCTATGATGAGTTTCAAATTGCGATCCCAATAATATATTTGCCAATATAGAAAACCCTTAGATCTTTGTTGTCAAACCCTTCATTAATAAAAATATATGTATATAATGATAAATTTTAAATAATCGCTTCTGCTTATGAAGTCTTGAAAAGGGCTATAAGATATTCAAAAAAAATAAAATAAACAAAGCAGTCAAACCTAAGCTATGATGAGTTCAAATTGCGGTCCCAATAATATATTTGTCAATATAGAAAGCCCTTAGATCTTTGTCGTCAAACCCTTCATTAATAAAAATATATGTATATAATAATAAATTTTAAATAATCGCTTCTGCTTATGAAGTCTTGAATAGGGCTATAAGATATTCAAAAAAAATAAAATAAACAAGCCAGTCAAACCTAAAGCTATGATGAGTTTCAAATTGCGATCCCAATAATATATTTGTCAATATAGAAAACCCTTAGATCTTTGTCGTCAAACCCTTCATTAATAAAAATATATGTATATAATAATAAATTTTAAATAATCGCTTCTGCTTATGAAGTCTTGAAAAGGGCTATAAGATATTCAAAAAAAATAAAATAAACAAGCAGTCAAACCTAAAGCTATGATGAGTTTCAAATTGCGATCCCAATAATATATTTGTCAATATAGAAAACCCTTAGATCTTTGTCGTCAAACCCTTCATTAATAAAAATATATGTATATAATAATAAATTTTAAATAATCGCTTCTGCTTATGAAGTCTTGAAAAGGGCTATAAGATATTCAACAAAATAAAATAAACAAGCCAGTCAAACCTAAAGCTATGATGAGTTTCAAATTGCGATCCCAATAATATATTTGTCAATATAGAAAACCCTTAGATCTTTGTCGTCAAACCCTTCATTAATAAAAATATATGTATATAATAATAAATTTTAAATAATCGCTTCTGCTTATGAAGTCTTGAAAAGGGCTATAAGATATTCAAAAAAAATAAAATAAACAAAGCAGTCAAACCTAAGCTATGATGAGTTCAAATTGCGATCCCAATAATATATTTGTCAATATAGAAAACCCTTAGATCTTTGTCGTCAAACCCTTCATTAATAAAAATATATGTATATAATAATAAATTTTAAATAATCGCTTTGCTTATGAAGTCTTGAAAAGGGCTATAAGATATTCAAAAAAATAAAATAAACAAGCCAGTCAAATCTAAAGCTATGATGAGTTTCAAATTGCGATCCCAATAATATATTTGTCAATATAGAAAACCCTTAGATCTTTGTCGTCAAACCCTTCATTAATAAAAATATATGTATATAATAATAAATTTTAAATAATCGCTTCTGCTTATGAAGTCTTGAAAAGGGCTATAAGATATTCAAAAAAAATAAAATAAACAAAGCAGTCAAACCTAAGCTATGATGAGTTCAAATTGCGATCCCAATAATATATTTGTCAATATAGAAAACCCTTAGATCTTTGTCGTCAAACCCTTCATTAATAAAAATATATGTATATAATAATAAATTTTAAATAATCGCTTCTGCTTATGAAGTCTTGAAAAGGGCTATAAGATATTCAAAAAAATAAAATAAACAAGCCAGTCAAACCTAAAGCTATGATGAGTTTCAAATTGCGATCCCAATAATATATTTGTCAATATAGAAAACCCTTAGATCTTTGTCGTCAAACCCTTCATTAATAAAAATATATGTATATAATAATAAATTTTAAATAATCGCTTCTGCTTATGAAGTCTTGAAAAGGGCTATAAGATATTCAAAAAAAATAAAATAAACAAGCCAGTCAAACCTAAAGCTATGATGAGTTCAAATTGCGATCCCAATAATATATTTGTCAATATAGAAAACCCTTAGATCTTTGTCGTCAAACCCTTCATTAATAAAAATATATGTATATAATAATAAATTTTAAATAATCGCTTCTGCTTATGAAGTCTTGAAAAGGGCTATAAGATATTCAAAAAAAATAAAATAAACAAGCAGTCAAACCTAAGCTATGATGAGTTCAAATTGCGATCCCAATAATATATTTGTCAATATAGAAAACCCTTAGATCTTTGTCGTCAAACCCTTCATTAATAAAAATATATGTATATAATAATAAATTTTAAATAATCGCTTCTGCTTATGAAGTCTTGAAAAGGGCTATAAGATATTCAAAAAAAATAAAATAAACAAGCAGTCAAACCTAAGCTATGATGAGTTCAAATTGCGATCCCAATAATATATTTGTCAATATAGAAAACCCTTAGATCTTTGTCGTCAAACCCTTCATTAATAAAAATATATGTATATAATAATAAATTTTAAATAATCGCTTCTGCTTATGAAGTCTTGAAAAGGGCTATAAGATATTCAAAAAAAATAAAATAAACAAAGCAGTCAAACCTAAGCTATGATGAGTTCAAATTGCGATCCCAATAATATATTTGTCAATATAGAAAACCCTTAGATCTTTGTCGTCAAACCCTTCATTAATAAAAATATATGTATATAATAATAAATTTTAAATAATCGCTTCTGCTTATGAAGTCTTGAAAAGGGCTATAAGATATTAAAAAAAATAAAATAAAAAGCAGTCAAACCTAAGCTATGATGAGTTTCAAATTGCGATCCCAATAATATATTTGTCAATATAGAAAACCCTTAGATCTTTGTCGTCAAACCCTTCATTAATAAAAATATATGTATATAATAATAAATTTTAAATAATCGCTTCTGCTTATGAAGTCTTGAAAAGGGCTATAAGATATTCAAAAAAAAAAAATAAACAAAGCAGTCAAACCTAAGCTATGATGAGTTCAAATTGCGATCCCAATAATATATTTGTCAATATAGAAAACCCTTAGATCTTTGTCGTCAAACCCTTCATTAATAAAAATATATATATATAATAATAAATTTTAAATAATCGCTTCTGCTTATGAAGTCTTTAAAAAGGCTATAAGATATTCAAAAAAAATAAAATAAACAAGCAGTCAAACCTAAGCTATGATGAGTTCAAATTGCGATCCCAATAATATATTTGTCAATATAGAAAACCCTTAGATCTTTGTCGTCAAACCCTTCATTAATAAAAATATATGTATATAATAATAAATTTTAAATAATCGCTTCTGCTTATGAAGTCTTGAAAAGGGCTATAAGATATTCAAAAAAAATAAAATAAACAAAGCAGTCAAACCTAAGCTATGATGAGTTCAAATTGCGATCCCAATAATATATTTGTCAATATAGAAAACCCTTAGATCTTTGTCGTCAAACCCTTCATTAATAAAAATATATGTATATAATAATAAATTTTAAATAATCGCTTCTGCTTATGAAGTCTTGAAAAGGGCTATAAGATATTCAAAAAAAATAAAATAAACAAAGCAGTCAAACCTAAGCTATGATGAGTTTCAAATTGCGATCCCAATAATATATTTGTCAATATAGAAAACCCTTAGATCTTTGTCGTCAAACCCTTCATTAATAAAAATATATATATAATAATAAATTTTAAATAATCGCTTCTGCTTATGAAGTCTTGAAAAGGGCTATAAGATATTCAAAAAAAATAAAATAAACAAAGCAGTCAAACCTAAGCTATGATGAGTTCAAATTGCGATCCCAATAATATATTTGTCAATATAGAAAACCCTTAGATCTTTGTCGTCAAACCCTTCATTAATAAAAATATATGTATATAATAATAAATTTTAAATAATCGCTTCTGCTTATGAAGTCTTGAAAAGGGCTATAAGATATTCAAAAAAATAAAATAAACAAGCAGTCAAACCTAAAGCTATGATGAGTTTCAAATTGCGATCCCAATAATATATTTGTCAATATAGAAAACCCTTAGATCTTTGTCGTCAAACCCTTCATTAATAAAAATATATGTATATAATAATAAATTTTAAATAATCGCTTCTGCTTATGAAGTCTTGAAAAGGGCTATAAGATATTCAAAAAAATAAAGTACCCAAGCAGTCAAACCTAAAGCTATGATGAGTTTCAAATTGCGATCCCAATAATATATTTGTCAATATAGAAAACCCTTAGATCTTTGTCGTCAAACCCTTCATTAATAAAAATATATGTATATAATAATAAATTTTAAATAATCGCTTCTGCTTATGAAGTCTTGAAAAGGGCTATAAGATATTCAAAAAAAATAAATAAACAACAGTCAAACCTAAGCTATGATGAGTTTCAAATTGCGATCCCAATAATATATTTGTCAATATAGAAAACCCTTAGATCTTTGTCGTCAAACCCTTCATTAATAAAAATATATGTATATAATAATAAATTTTAAATAATCGCTTCTGCTTATGAAGTCTTGAAAAGGGCTATAAGATATTCAAAAAAAAAAAATAAACAAGCAGTCAAACCTAAGCTATGATGAGTTCAAATTGCGGTCCCAATAATATATTTGTCAATATAGAAAACCCTTAGATCTTTGTCGTCAAACCCTTCATTAATAAAAATATATGTATATAATAATAAATTTTAAATAATCGCTTCTGCTTATGAAGTCTTGAAAAGGGCTATAAGATATTCAAAAAAAATAAAATAAACAAGCTAGTCAAACCTAAAGCTATGATGAGTTTCAAATTGCGATCCCAATAATATATTTGTCAATATAGAAAACCCTTAGATCTTTGTCGTCAAACCCTTCATTAATAAAAATATATGTATATAATAATAAATTTTAAATAATCGCTTCTGCTTATGAAGTCTTGAAAAGGGCTATAAGATATTCAAAAAAATAAAATAAACAAGCAGTCAAACCTAAGCTATGATGAGTTCAAATTGCGATCCCAATAATATATTTGTCAATATAGAAAACCCTTAGATCTTTGTCGTCAAACCCTTCATTAATAAAAATATATGTATATAATAATAAATTTTAAATAATCGCTTCTGCTTATGAAGTCTTGAAAAGGGCTATAAGATATTCAAAAAAAATAAAATAAACAAGCAGTCAAACCTAAAGCTATGATGAGTTCAAATTGCGATCCCAATAATATATTTGTCAATATAGAAAACCCTTAGATCTTTGTCGTCAAACCCTTCATTAATAAAAATATATGTATATAATAATAAATTTTAAATAATCGCTTCTGCTTATGAAGTCTTGAAAAGGGCTATAAGATATTCAAAAAAATAAAATAAACAAAGCAGTCAAACCTAAGCTATGATGAGTTCAAATTGCGATCCCAATAATATATTTGTCAATATAGAAAACCCTTAGATCTTTGTCGTCAAACCCTTCATTAATAAAAATATATGTATATAATAATAAATTTTAAATAATCGCTTCTGCTTATGAAGTCTTGAAAAGGGCTATAAGATATTCAAAAAAAATAAAATAAACAAAGCAGTCAAACCTAAGCTATGATGAGTTCAAATTGCGATCCCAATAATATATTTGTCAATATAGAAAACCCTTAGATCTTTGTCGTCAAACCCTTCATTAATAAAAATATATGTATATAATAATAAATTTTAAATAATCGCTTCTGCTTATGAAGTCTTGAAAAGGGCTATAAGATATTCAAAAAAAATAAAATAAACAAGCAGTCAAACCTAAAGCTATGATGAGTTTCAAATTGCGATCCCAATAATATATTTGTCAATATAGAAAACCCTTAGATCTTTGTCGTCAAACCCTTCATTAATAAAAATATGTATATAATAAATTTTAAATAATCGCTTCTGCTTATGAAGTCTTGAAAAGGGCTATAAGATATTCAAAAAAAATAAAATAAACAAGCCAGTCAAACCTAAAGCTATGATGAGTTTCAAATTGCGATCCCAATAATATATTTGTCAATATAGAAAACCCTTAGATCTTTGTCGTCAAACCCTTCATTAATAAAAATATATGTATATAATAATAAATTTTAAATAATCGCTTCTGCTTATGAAGTCTTGAAAAGGGCTATAAGATATTCAAAAAAAATAAAATAAACAAGCAGTCAAACCTAAGCTATGATGAGTTCAAATTGCGATCCCAATAATATATTTGTCAATATAGAAAACCCTTAGATCTTTGTCGTCAAACCCTTCATTAATAAAAATATATGTATATAATAATAAATTTTAAATAATCGCTTCTGCTTATGAAGTCTTGAAAAGGGCTATAAGATATTCAAAAAAAATAAAATAAACAAGCTAGTCAAACCTAAAGCTATGATGAGTTCAAATTGCGATCCCAATAATATATTTGTCAATATAGAAAACCCTTAGATCTTTGTCGTCAAACCCTTCATTAATAAAAATATATGTATATAATAATAAATTTTAAATAATCGCTTCTGCTTATGAAGTCTTGAAAAGGGCTATAAGATATTCAAAAAAAATAAAATAAACAAGCAGTCAAACCTAAGCTATGATGAGTTCAAATTGCGATCCCAATAATATATTTGTCAATATAGAAAACCCTTAGATCTTTGTCGTCAAACCCTTCATTAATAAAAATATATGTATATAATAAATTTTAAATAATCGCTTCTGCTTATGAAGTCTTGAAAAGGGCTATAAGATATTCAAAAAAAATAAAATAAAAAGCAGTCAAACCTAAAGCTATGATGAGTTCAAATTGCGATCCCAATAATATATTTGTCAATATAGAAAACCCTTAGATCTTTGTCGTCAAACCCTTCATTAATAAAAATATATGTATAATAATAAATTTTAAATAATCGCTTCTGCTTATGAAGTCTTGAAAAGGGCTATAAGATATTCAAAAAAAAAATAAATAAACAAGCAGTCAAACCTAAGCTATGATGAGTTCAAATAGCGATCCCAATAATATATTTGTCAATATAGAAAACCCTTAGATCTTTGTCGTCAAACCCTTCATTAATAAAAATATATGTATATAATAATAAATTTTAAATAATCACTTCTGCTTATGAAGTCTTGAAAAGGGCTATAAGATATTCAAAAAAATAAAATAAACAAGCAGTCAAACCTAAGCTATGATGAGTTTCAAATTGCGATCCCAATAATATATTTGTCAATATAGAAAACCCTTAGATCTTTGTCGTCAAACCCTTCATTAATAAAAATATATGTATATAATAATAAATTTTAAATAATCGCTTCTGCTTATGAAGTCTTGAAAAGGGCTATAAGATATTCAAAAAAATAAAATAAACAAAGCAGTCAAACCTAAGCTATGATGAGTTCAAATGCGATCCCAATAATATATTTGTCAATATAGAAAACCCTTAGATCTTTGTCGTCAAACCCTTCATTAATAAAAATATATGTATATAATAATAAATTTTAAATAATCGTTCTGCTTATGAAGTCTTGAAAAGGGCTATAAGATATTCAAAAAAAATAAAATAAACAAGCAGTCAAACCTAAAGCTATGATGAGTTCAAATTGCGATCCCAATAATATATTTGTCAATATAGAAAACCCTTAGATCTTTGTCGTCAAACCCTTCATTAATAAAATATATGTATATAATAATAAATTTTAAATAATCGCTTCTGCTTATGAAGTCTTGAAAAGGGCTATAAGATATTCAAAAAAAAAATAAACAAGCAGTCAAACCTAAGCTATGATGAGTTTCAAATTGCGATCCCAATAATATATTTGTCAATATAGAAAACCCTTAGATCTTTGTCGTCAAACCCTTCATTAATAAAATATATGTATATAATAATAAATTTTAAATAATCGCTTCTGCTTATGAAGTCTTGAAAAGGGCTATAAGATATTCAAAAAAAATAAAATAACAAGCAAGTCAAACCTAAAGCTATGATGAGTTTCAAATCGATCCCAATAATATATTTGTCAATATAGAAAACCCTTAGATCTTTCTCGTCAAACCCTTCATTAATAAAAATATATGTATATAATAATAAATTTTAAATAATC